>CATKHU010000243.1:0-38281 GCA_949752735.1 Lumbricus terrestris
CCGCCACCATCTTCTCAATGGATCTTGGATAGGAACGAGTACCGTTTGCAATCGGTCTGTAGTTCACCGGTTGGCTGGTCCAAGTCGTCGCCTTTAAATGCTGGATCAAGATAGATCGCTTTTGTGACGATGGTAGGATACCTTCCGAATTGATCGTTGCAGCTTTTGATACTGTAGACCATAACATCCTACTTAAGCGGTTGAATGTTTCGTTTGGGTTGTCTGGTAATTTTCCGGAGTGGATTGGCTCTTTCTTGCATGGGCGCACTATAAGTGTGGTCCATGGCTCGACTAGGTCTCGGTGGGTCCCTGCCCCATATGGTTTGCCTCAGGGTTCAGTACTTGGTCCCCTCCTATACATTATTTATACCACTGGACTTGACCAGCTTCTTGCAGAACATGGTGCCTTTAGCCAACTCTACGCTGATGACACTCAGGCATACATGCACTGCCTCTCATCAAATGCTTCCTCTACAGTTAGGGTTATGAGTCAGGTGCTCATTGCTCTGAGAGCATTGATGGCATCAAACCGTCTTAGACTAAACCCTGCTAAAACCAAATTCATTTGGCTGGGCTCCTGGCAGCAGCTGTCTAAGCTTAATTCTGATTCACCTCTCTGCTGAATTTCCCGACTATACTTTCTCCACCTCAGTCCGTGACCTTGGCATTGTGTTAGACCAGGAAATTACTTCTGTACCTCACATTAATCGTCTCAGTCGCTCTTGTTTCTATCAGCTGCGCCAGCTTCGCACTGTCGCTCGCTCTCTCTCAACTGACGCTGCAACTACGCTTGTACATTTCTTTGTCTCAGCTCGTCTTGACTATTGCCTATCCCTTTATGCTGGTTTACCATCTGGTCGATTATCTTCTCTTGACCGTATTCTGCGCGCTGCAGCACGCCTCATTGGTCATCTGCCCAAATTTGGTCATGTTACAAGTTACATGCTAGAGGTTCTCCATTGGCTCCCTGTCCGTCAGCGCATCGAATTCAGAATCTCTTTCTTTATATGGCGATGCCAGCTAGGTCTTGCTCCATCTTACCTACTCGATATTTGTCGGCCTGTGTTAAGTGCTCGGACTGGTCGGTCCCTACGCTCGGCTGATAGGGAAGTACTCTTTGTCCCGTTTGCAGGTACCTCTATCATGCAGAATCGTGCTTTTTCTGTGGTTGGCCCAGTGGTATGGAATGCCCTCCCACTTGAGCTGCGCCTGTTCCCTAGATCACTCTCTGACACATTCTATAAGCACTTAAAAACTGTTCTGTTTGTCCGTACTGGAGTTGGGAGCGCCTCTGAGTAGTTTCCTTGAAGAGGCGCTATATAAATGCTCGAATGAATGAATGAATGAATGAATGAATACATACATACATACATACATACATACATACATACATACATACATACATACATACATACATACATACATACATACATACATACATACATACATACATACATACATACATACATACATACATACATACATACATACATACATACATACATACCTACATACATACATACATACATACATACATACATACATACATACATACATACATGCATACCTGCACGAATACACGCATGCTAGACAATTGTTTGTTCATCAAATGTATGTATGTATGTATGCATGTATGTATATATATATGTGTATATATGTATGTATGTGTATATGTATGTTTGTATGTGTATATGTAAATATGTGTGGCTGTATGTATCCATATATGTGTTATATGTATGTATACATGTACATATGCATGTACCCTGGTACGTACATTCGTATGTATTTGTGTGTATTTATGCATGTAACTATGTATGTTCAAACGTCCATACAGACATATATGCATGCATCCATACATGGCGTATTATTACATGCACACATACATATTTCTGTATACCGTATTCATACATACATTCAGCAATGGGGGTAATTGTCCGGGGGGGGTAATTGTCCGGGGGGTAATTGTCCTATGTCCGGGGGTAATTGTCCGGGGGTTATTGTCCTAGGGGGTAATTGTCCGGGGGGTAATTGTCCGGGGGTAATTGTCCCGGGTGTAATTGTCCTGTCACCGGACAGACGCCATTTTGTCGTACAAAATAGTCTTTCTACAAATATTAACAGTAAATTATACTCACCGTATTATTATACACCGTGATTCAAAAAAAAGTAAGCCAAATTATTTTTCATTTATCTCCAATGCCTGATAACATATCACGCTAAAATTTTCCAAATATTTAGAGAATTGGACCAAGAATATGATTCCAAGATTTCATGAGATAAAGTTGAACGGATAAAAAGATATGTATCTTTGAACTTCATATGCCGAAATTTTAGTTTACAAGCAATTTTCTGTTAGATTCAATAAAATGTGAGTAAAACTTTTTCAGTATCTTTATGACCTGATAATTAATCATAGTAAAATTTTCCCAATATTTAGAGAATTGAATCAAGAATGGGATTCCAAAATATCAAGTCATAAATTTGAACGGATAGAAAGATATGAATATTTCAACTTCATCTCCCGAAACTTCAGTTTTCGGCAAGTCTGTTATGGTGTTCTTTGCGGTTTCGACGCTTGATAGTTCCCAATTTTGGTCTTCAGTGACCCTGGAGTAAAAATGAATGGATCCTATTATCGCGACGTTCTGCTGTCACAACATCCTCTATCTGTAATCAGAAATCTAGCCCCCAGAAGGCTGGGTTTTTTCAACAGGACAGTGCCCCAGCCCACAGAGCCAAGGAAACCATTGAAATGCTGACAAGAGAGACGCCAGACTTCATTTCTCCCACATTATGGCCTCCGAACAGCCCAGATTTGAATCCTGTCGACCATAAAGTGTGGAGCTTGATGCAAGACCAAGTAGACAACAATCCATGGTATAATAGATCTGAAGTAGCGCTTGATGGAATTGTGAGATGACCTGGACCAGCGGATAATCGACGATGCTGTTGCCCAATGGCGCCAGCGCCTCCAGGCTTGCGTGCAAGCAGGAGGAGGACATTTCGAGCATCTTATTTAATTAAATAATCAAGCCAAACTGTGGGAATCATGCTGTTATTCAATTCTCTACATATCTGGAAAATTTTAGCATGATTAGTCATCAGACATTAGAGATAAAAGAAAAACAGTTTGACTCACATTTTATTGAATCCCACAGAAAATTGCTTGTAGACTGAAATTTCGGCATATGAAGTTGAAAGATACATATCTTTTTATCCGTTCAACTTTATCTCATGAAATCTTGGAATCATATTCTTGGTCCAATTCTCTAAATATTTGGAAAATTTTAGCGTGATATGTTGTAAGGCATTGGAGATATTTGAAAACCATTTTGGCTTACTTTTTTTTGAATCACGGTGTAGTATCATAATACATTATATTAGTAGATTTTATCATCATAATCATATACAAGTAAATAATTACATGGTAGGCTATATCACTAGAGTTCGTGTAATACATGTACAATAATGTAAACAAAAATTGAAACTCATTATTTGGTCAAATGTTTAGGGTAGTCATTCTGGTTGAAATTCCTTCCCCACACCCGAGAGATGCCTAGATTAAACACTGAACGTACATGTATGCCTAACCCTATTTTCGCCTCAATCTTTCAGTTTCAGATATAGAGTACTGCAGACCACAGAAATCTTAACTATACTACCAGAACAGACAGCCAGCAATAATTGTATTAACCAAGTTATTAATAGGCACAGAGAAAGCAGAATGTGGATGTGTGAGTGCGTGTTTGTCCAGAAGTATACACCTACAGTTTCGCAGCTATTGACCACCAGGACAACCCAGTGGAGGGGTTTGTGAACGGGGTGGAAAGGGGGCAGGGTAAGGGAGGGAGAGGGAGGGAAGGGAGGTGAGGTTTGGGGGAAGGGGAAGGGGAGGACCCGGAGGAGGGGAAGGGGAGAGGGGAGGGTGGGAAAGGGGGTTTGAAAGAAGGGGGAGGAAGGAGGGGAGGATGGAAGGAGAGGGGAGAGACGGGAGAGAGGGGCGGAGGGAGGGTGAGGGGAAGGGAGGGGAAGGGAAGAGGAAAGGGAAGAGAAGAGGAAGAGGGAAGGGGAAGGGGAAGGGGAGGGAAGGGACAGGAGGGGAGGGGAGGGGAGGGAAAAAGGGGAAGGATCCTAAAATTCTCGGGTAACGCCGGGTGCCACAGCTAGTTTAATAATAAAACAAGATCCAGACGCATGAAATGCAGCCGATCAATGCTGCACTTAGTCTGGTGCTCTACTACAATCACGAAAATAACTAATTTCAATGAAAAATCTGCGGTTCACAGGCGAATCAGAATCATACTGCAAGTCCTTCCATATGTAGCCTGCGTGCGAACGAATGAGTGGGCTATGTGAGTATGTTTGTTATCTAGCAAATCTTGAAAATTAATGAGCTATTTAGCGGGATATAGTGGCCCAGTGGGCACATCGAGTAGTTTATTCCAGAATCTAAACACTGTTAAGGATCCTAAAATTCTGCAACAACAAGAAAAGGGTAGGCTTCAAGCCATGATAAACAGACTCATTCGACAGCATTATCTTCCTGGTGATAATCCAACTTTTGAAGATCTGTGTCGTCATGCCGATACCCGTTTGTTTTCAGCGGTTCTGACACGCCCAGGCCATGTCCTCCATGAGTTGCTCCCCCCAGCGAAGCAAACGGGTCATAATTTACGCCCCAGACACCATGACCGGGTGTTACCAAGAACAGATAATCAGATGAGGAAAACATTTGTAACTAGAATGCTTTTTACATACTAGTTACTTTGTTTTGTCGATAGTCTTTTTTGATGTCGTATGTGAAGTTTTTATATGTGATACTTGTTCACCAGAGTGCTGTTTTGCAACTGGTTGCATTAAAGAATATACTTACTTACTTACTTTAACTTGTTAAGGGTGATCGCCATTCAAATAGAAAGCTAAATTCGGAATAACGTATGACGTGCTTGCAACATAAGAGTAGCTGAGACGGTGCAAGACATTTTAGCCATGGCATAGCGGCCATAGCCAGTGCAGTGAGTGCACGGATGGCAGTCATGATTATGCAAAGAAACAGGGCTTGGGCTGATTTATGCCCAACATAAACTTTCGGCACCGCATAGATTGTGGCAGCTTTATTGCATTGGTGGATTTATGGCAATTTTCGGCGCGGCAGAAATTCTACCAACCCCTTGGTAGGCAACGCCCACTGCCGCACGGCCAGCTTGCTGTTGCGCCATAAGTTCACCCTCCACAATAAGATTTGACAAACTTTTCCCAAGAAAAGACGTGCTAACATCTAACAAACACAACCATACGTACTAAATAGGCGACAGTTAATGTCTGGCTTTTCTGACATGGGGTTTATTGTCCAGGGGGGTTATTATTCGGCGGTTATTGTCCTTGGGGGTTATTGTCCGAGGTTATTGTTCTCTTAAGCTCTTTTGGAGCATAGGATATATCAAAAATATGCCGGCTATCTCAAGACTCTTCCTACAGTAATTTTCAAAAATCGTTTCCAACAAATTAAGCATTTTGAGACGTGAAGCTGTGGATATAATGATGCGCGCAATTGATCATTCTGCATGATCAATTCACCGTAGATCGGCGAACCAAAGGTGATCACGTGTACTTGGGTCAAGGGCGCATCATCACAGTCAAATCACGAAATTTTAAAAATAAACCTAATCTAAAACTAAAATAATATTGTTGAAATCTATCAATTTGAAAGGTGATCACGCGTACTTGGGTCAAGGGCGCATCAACAGTCAAGTGAGTCAACACAGTCAAATCACGAAATATTAATACTTTACCTAATCTAAACCTAAAAATATATCGCTGAGATGTATCTACATGGTAGATATACTGTTTCTTTGCAGTGATAGAGTGAAGAGCATTTTTACGGTATATGATTTAGTAGTATACATCTTTAAGGTCTGTCCGTTTTGTTGTCGTTTCGAGTTGTAGGGTTCCAGAGTGTTATGTTTTTTACATTAAATTATCTAGTAAATGCCTGTTTGTGTTTTAACTTCTTCAACAAGGCTTATTCAGTGGCGGCGCCAGGATTTAATTTTTTGGGGGGGCTGGATTTGTGGGAAAAATTTTCCGTTTTCAGTCGCCGAAATTTCTGACGACCTTTTTTTAGTCATCGGCCAAAATCCGAAGAAAATTTTCCAAATCAGCCGTCAAAAATCCTGACGACCTTTTTCAAAATCATTTGATCTAAATCTTCGAAAATGGTTTTTTCCATATCCGCCAAACTGTCTGTCAAAACCTCGTGCGTACCTTTACGGTTATATTTTTGGGGGAGGCTAAATGGGGTCCATCGTGTAAATATTTTATTTTTACATGAAAAAAATGGATCGCCTTTTTAGGGGGCTTAGCCCCTCTCCTAGCCCCCATAGCGCCGCTACTGGGCCGCTTATTACATTAGTGTATTCGGTTTAATGTCGTAAATTGTTATTATAACCAATCGACCCTATAGTACCAATATGCCCTATGACCAAAATACCCTATGACCAATTATGGTCCATACGACCAGAAGGTGCTATGACCAATAGGTTCTATGACCAATCGTCCATATTACCAATAGTCCTATGACCGACCCTCCCATAACCAATCATCCTATGATCAATGGTCCGTATACCATAAGTCTAATTATATCTGAGTTTGCAAGCACCGGCCGGACCAGCTCGTCAACTTCGATTTGCTCTCTGTTAGTCAAACCCGATGTAAAGTATAAAAATAAGCTTTGTGTTGAGCGTCAGACGTCAGCATCAACTACTGACGTTAATTTCTGTTACTACAAGACAACCGTTTAGTTCCTTACTACTTCACAGGGAACGAATGTTGGCAGTCTTCTTGCTGATTGCTCTCTTGGCATGTGGTCACATCAACACGTCGACCACAAGAAAGTCCCTGTATTTGTGATACTTTAGCTCAAAGTTCATTGGTCCTCAGCGAATAGCCAAACGATAAAATTATCACTCGCTTGCGTGACGTTGACCACCTCAAACAGCGAATTGTGGAAGAATGGAATCTTTTTGTTCAAGGGTTTGTTGAAAATGCAATCAATGAATGGCGAAAGCGCCTTAGAGCATGCATTCGAGCTAATGGAGGACATTTTGAACATCAGCTTTGAAGAACAGCAATAATGTTGCAAGCAATAATTTCCTATCTTTTACATGTTGCAAACTTAAAATTTGTTTGACCCAAATTTGAATGTGCATAACTTCGCACTCTGTTCGTGGAATTGGATAGAATATTCAGAAAACATTGATGATTTATCCCTCTTATATTCTCTGAAATGTTACAGAGTTAATTTAGAATTGACAAGTAGGCTATATCGTCAGAACAAAAAGGGCATCAGCAGTTCAATTGGGACACCGTGTATAATGTGGTCCATTTCTCGACCGAATCGGCTCTAGGACCATTCCTCATCGGCTGATTGCTCATAGGCTGATTGGTCATAGGCCTATTGCTCATACGGCTGATTGCTCATAGGGTCTTTTGCTCATAGGCTCGTTGCTCATATCTCTAAAATACACGAACTTTGTCCTAGGTCCAAAACAAATATACCGTTTGCTATATCGATGCCCTTCTTCACGCCTTAGCTAGTGCTAATCAATTAGGGACAATTAGGGTTGGTAGACTAACACAATGCTCAATTATGAAGCCCATAAAACCGTGTGGGTGGTAGAAACAAGACATTAACTGCAATTAATAGTTTAACTGTTTTTAACATTTAACATTTAAATCATTTGTTATCTCTACTGTTTGTGACAGCATATTCAACTATTCTCTATTCGAGATCTTTAGTAATGAACACTCTTGTAGTTAAAATGTTTAAAAGCGTGATGAACACTGTTGTAGTTAAACTGTTTTTTACATTTTAACAATTACACAAGCTAGTAAATGTTTTCATTTAAATCAGTTGTTATCTCTACTATTATTGTATTGCATATGACAGCATATGAATGAAAAGCCTATGAGAAATAAGCCTATGAGCAATAAGCCATATGAGCAATAAGCCCTATGATCAATGAGCCGTATGAGCAAAAAGACCTATGAGCAAAAGGCCCTATGAGCAATCAGCCGTATGAGCGATAAGCCTATGACCAATCAGCCTATGAGCAATCAGCCTATGAGGAATGGTCCGTACACCACCGAATCATGTTTCCAGTCTCCAGCTGCAGGCAAAAAGTTGACCTATCGAGTGGGACCATGTACGAGAACAGTGATTTCGAATGCACCTACCCTCTCGGCAATATCGAGTTGCCTTCTATTGATCAAACACGCTCAAGTACTATCATACAAAATAAGTTTACTGCTGTAGACATAGAATGACGACATTCAAGTGGGACCCGTGAAGAGAACGATTTTTAAAAATTATTGTCATGAGTGCGCAAGAACCGGCCGGACCGGTTCAACTGCTTTGTGCTGCTCTTTGTTGGTGAAGCCCGCTGGTACGTATAAAATGAGCTTCGGAACGGTAGATGAGCATCAGACATTTGCATCAACTAGGCTACTGACGTGAATTTCTTATAATTGAAAGATAGCCGTTATATTTCTGACAACTTTGCAGCGAAAGAATGTCGGTCGCTTTCTTGCTGATTGCGCTCTTGGCATGTGGTCACATCGACACGTCGACCGCAACAAGTAGGTGTTTGGCAATCATTTATTAGAAAATGAAATCGAATGAGAAGCAGAGGCGCTGAACTATTTAGAAGAACAAGAGGAGAAGGAGCTCAGGAGGAAGCAGAGGAAAATACGAGGAAGAAGAAAGGATGACGCTGACGATGAAGAAGAGGAAGAGAAGTCAAAGAAGTTGTAGGACTATATAGTAGCAGTTGTATTAGTAGTTTGGTATAAGTAGTTGTAGTTTTAGTAGTTGTAGTCGTTGCATTAGTAGTAGAAGACGTAGTAGAAGCTCTTGTTGTTAATTCAGAGTAGTAGTAGGCCTAGTGGTGGTGGTGGTGTTGGTGGTGGTGGCGGCGGCGGTGGTGGTGGTGGTGGTAGTAGTAGTAGTAGTAGTAGTAGTAGTAGTAGTAGTAGTAGTAGTAGTAGTAGTAGTAGTAGTAGTAGTAGTAGTAGTAGTAGTAGTAGTAGTAGTAGTAGTAGTAGTAGTAGTAGTAGTAGTAGTAGTAGTAGTAGTAGTAGTAGTAGTAGTAGTAGTAGTAGTAGTAGTAGTAGAAGAAGAAGAAGAAGAAGAAGATGAAGAATTAAATATAGCTTAAGTCATCAGAGCTATAGATAAGAGGCAAAAGCGTCTTCTTATCTTTCGTAGCCATCTGTTTGTGTGGAGAACAGTGACTCATCATCTCCTTCACCGTCTGTTGTTAGGCACACCGACAGCCGCCAATCAGTTTAAAACTCATTTGATAGTGAAAGTGAATTTAGATCTGCAGGCTTAGGAACTAATCGAAGGTTCGCCTCCGTTATAGAACGGAAACTTTCTTGTATATGTTTAACAGAGTTTTTGTGGAATTTTGAGAATCCTGTTTAACGACCCAATGTTGACTGCAAACCTACACAGGGTGCGCCAAAAAGACCCTTATGTTTGTTGCCAATATCTTGACCAAAAGTAAGAATTTCGAAATGAAATTTTATGGGTTTATAGACAATTTATAGTTGCACATGATGGCAAGATTTCATTAAAATATTTCAAATAGAACAAAAGTTATATCACTTTTAGCGAGGACACCCACCGTTTTTTGACATTCAAAAACGTAACACAACAAAAAGTAGCAAAAACGCAATTTTATTAAGTCACATCTCAAATAACTGTTGTGAAATGAACTTGATAGTGAGTCACAACTTGTGTTCAAGGTGCCCATTATTGGTGGCCTTGTTGACGCGTTGCAAAGGCAAATTTTCCCATATCAACTCCAATGCGCCCATCACTTCTCTTACTGCTCTTGGTTTTGGTTGCAGAATGTGATATTTCTCCAGCATAGCTCTCCGCAATTGATTATCAATCAATCTAATTCAAATCCGGAGCCTTGGGCCATTGGCTTTCTCAATGAAACCGGAACAATCGACATTAAGCCGATCTCCTTTCGTTTTACAGCAAATCTCTTAACTCTCAGCTTAACTCTTAATGTTTGCGCTCTCGCTGTTTATCGGAGTAAACGTTGCTCATAGCCCTAGGCTATGTCTCCCGGATCTTGCTCAAGAGGTGTCTAAATAGAATACACATTTTGTCTGTCATTGACACTTTGGCCATTTTCATTTTTTAGAAATTTGAATTTCATTGCTTTAATAGCAAAAGTATTGATCTGACAGACTCCTTATTTGCCAACGTGATTGTCATCTTGCACAGTGACTTCACAATGACGTGTAGCTGCGCTGGTACACTGTTTCTGCTTAATAAGATAGTAGTAATAATGATCATCTGGCAATGTCAGAGCTATTTGATAACAATTATTTGAGATATGACTTAATAAAATCGTGTTTTTGCTACTTTTTGTTGCATTACGTTTTTTAATCGTCAAAAAAATGTGGTTGGCCTCCCTAAAAGTGGCATAACTTTGGTTCCGTTTGAAATATTTTGATGAAATCTGGTCATCATGTGTAAATATGAATTGTCTATAAGCCTGTAAAATTTCATTTCGAAATTCTTACTCCTGGCCAAGATAATTGGCAAACAACCTACGGGGTCTTTTTTGGGGCACCCTGTGTATCTACTGTGACTTCGACTGATTTATTTCTCAATTCATTTCATCAGTTTGTAGAGAAGCGTTGGATCTCTGCTTCGTACTCGACGGTTCTGCATCCAATTGTGGCAGCAATTCGACGTGTCTGAACTGGGGTCTCATCCTTCTATCTGTCAAGGAGATGGCAAGCAGCTTTGTAATTGGACCGAACGACACACAAGTCGGCCTCGTCACGTTCGGTGATGCGCCTAAGGTGGAATTCTACTTGAATAAGTAAGTCAAACGTGAAACTTGATGTTTCAAGATTCAACGATAACTATTTTAATCGCGGTTAGCCTACTCTTGCAATTAGCACAAATAATCGCGATTAGGCTAATCGCATCACGAGAAACGAACAATGCGGTGCTGATGTTGTTCGTGATGATATTATTTTTAAATAGGAAAAAGTGTAGGACCAGTGCTTAAAGTGTGGAGAAAGAAGTGCCTGGACGCCCCTTACCTCTCCAAAAGAAGTGCCAGGACGCCCCTTACCTTTCCAGTCTGTACTCGCCAATAAGTGGCTGGACGGCGTTCAGATTTCAAAACAAGTCCAGCCACACTTTAAGCCCTGTGTATGACCATTTTCTATAATGAACTTCATATTAGTTCTTGAGCAGCATGCAGTGGCGGCGCTAGGGGCTGGGGGGCTAAGCCCCCCTACTAGAGGTTCAGCCCCTCCTAAAAAAAGGGCCATCCGAATTTTTTCACATTGAAATATCCACGATTTTCGGCTGACGACTAAAAAAAAAGTCGTCAGAAATTTTGGCTTCGAAAATGGAAAATTTTCATAAGATTTCGGTCGATGACTAAAAAAAAAGGTCGTCAGAAATTTTGGCGGCGAAAATGGAACATTTTCGCCGCGGGGCTTAGCCCCCCGAAACTCAAATCCTGGCGCCGCCACTGGCAGCATGTAGCCTACTAAAATTATTGGCAAGCTGTTGTTGCACAGTATGAAAGTTTGCTTAAAGAAGAGAAACTTGTCGATGTCTCCAATTGTCAATTTTTACGAAATGAAGTGTGAAATTTATCAGGTTCTTCAGTCTTCCACCGCACGCACTGCAGGTTTCGCTAAATTCTAATCCAAAATTGTGCACGAGTTCACAATTTGATAGCGAATAAATGTTTCAATCGTGTTATTCGTCCCGAAAATGTTTACTCGTTTATCGGGCGTGTTAAGAGCGATTAATCATCTGCCGTAGCTTTATGCTCTCTTAAAAAGGAAGACCTAGAAAGTTCAAAGATATGTTGCTATTGTTATTTTGTTTACCGCATCACTTCAATTTATACGGTATATCCATTCATACAGGCCTATGCTGTACAGAGACTTATGGGGCACATGGGGGACGGTCCCTCCAAAGTTTGCGGTGACTGGACATAAATGCCTATACCACCCAATAATTCAGAAATATTTCATGAATATCATTATGAATTTTTATGTATGGTGTTATCCACTATTGATTCATGATGAGAATTTTTTAAAGATGACATCTTAAATTGCAAAGAATTAAAATGTGCAAATGAAATAAGTTTAGACAATGAAACGGACACTTATATTTGGAGTCTTAATCTAGGCTAAGTGTTGTTTAGGTATGTTACCGATTGAAGGTTTTTGACTAGATATGTAAACATGCTTTGATTGACATATATAAAGTTTGGATTTACCTGGAACAAAAATTAATGAAGAGGAAATGTTCTGCATTTGTAAGTTCGCAGTCCCTTCAACTATCTTGTGGCGTTCCTCAAGGCGCCGTCCAGGGTCCGTTGCTCTTCATTCTCTACATACACTTTTAAGTCGTGTCATAGAATCCTCGTTTGCTGAACACCTTCTTTACGCAGGTGACACCCATCTCTATTATGCCCTTTCCATTAGGCTCTCCGTAACCTCTTTCCACTACAGCGTGATTCATTATATAACTTTAGAGAAAGGGCTCACAATTTCATCCTCCCCAATAAAGACTCGTTAAACTTTTTCCCAAGAATGTTATTCAAAAACATGTACTAACTATTTTGACCATAAGCTTTAAGCAACCGTACTGTTAATTTTGCTATTAATGTAAACCTACAGCGTTCTGACTGTTGTTTGCTGAATTAAACGAATATACATCTCTTTCCACCTCCATTTCTCAACTTCTCAATGTGGTCAATCTGATATCTCAATGGATGTCGTCCAACCTCCTCTGCCTCAACCTCTCAAAAACAGAGTTCAGTATTCTAGACCTTCTTAGCCAAATCAAAAAAAGTCCTTATCCTTGAATACACCTATCGACAAATTTAAAAATTTTCATCTCTTACTTCTGCCTCTGATGCTCCTGTCCACAATCTTGGTGTAGTGTTTGATTCGCATCTCTCCTTCTCTAACCACATCTCTAACCTATCGCGCTCCTGCTTCATGCACATCCGGGACCTCCGCCGCATCCGACTTATGCTTGATTTCAAAATTGCTTCCACCATTGCTACGTCCATCGTCCACTCAAAGTTTGATTAGAGCTACTGTAATTCCCTGTTATTAAACTTTGAATCCACACAACTTAAGCGACTTCAACTCATACAAAATTCTCTAGCATAGCCGTGACCAGAACACCCAGACATCATCACATCACCCTCATCCTCAAGTCACTTCACTGGTTAAATTTTTTAGAGCGAATCCACATCAAAATTCTCTTTTTAACCAGACAACTTCTTACAATACACCCAGCCCTGCTATCTTCGCGAACTGTTCACCATCCAGTCTACCCGCTCTACCAGATCATCCGCCTGTCTCACTCACTCACTCACTCACTCACTCACTCACTCTCTCTCTCACTCACTCACTCACTCACTCACTCTCTCTCTCTCGACCGCCGGTCACAGATCCTCTCAAGTTCTCCAACCGAGCCGTATCCAACGCAGCACCACGCCTTTGGAATGATCTGCCTCCTGAATTCTGATCTTTTTCAGGTCCTCCACCATCATTGCTAATCACACACCATTACCTTCTTCAGGCTCCTCTATCAATCACAACTCGGGCTTTTCATTCGAAACTGAAGTCACACCTTTTCAAGAATTCTTACCCTGTCTCATCTGATCCTCCACCTTCTAATTCCGGACCAAGGCGACACTCACCTTAGTAGCTATTCCGCCCCTCTGATCCCCTGGTAACTCGATCCGGACAGCCCTTTGACTACTCTTTCGGGAAAACCCTTTTGACACATCGCAGCGCTCGTGAATAAGCTGGTGTCCTGCGCTTGTCTTCCTAGTGGCGCTTTAGAAGTTTGGAGATTATGATTACAATTACGATGTACAAATGGATAAACGAGCCTGAAAGGGAAATCTATGGACCAGATAATCACTAAGCGTTGTTATCCAAAAAGATCTCTGTTGAAAATGGTTGCCAGCAAATGCCAGAAAAGACACTCAACCGACGAGTAACTCAGCTCTCTGTTTAAGAGAAAGTGATCCAGTGAAACGAAGTGAAGTTAAGGATTTTACAGGAAAAGATCTGGCAGAAGAGAGACTATTGCCACAATGATGTCCAATGAAAGATGCTGCGTGTCTGAACACTGGACGAGTGACAGATTGACTGACTGACTGACTAACTAAGTGCCTGTCTGGCCCACTGACTGAATGACTGACTGACCGAATGTCTGACCGAATTAGTGAGAGACTGCCGGTGTCACGAAATAGAGTATACCCGTATTAATCGTATCCCCCCCAAATGAAGAAAAATCGAAAAAGCCACTTCCGCGTGTATTTTTTTTGCAAATTAATTTTCATCTGCTTTGTTTTGAACAGTGACACTAACAGGTACGTTTATTCCTACTAGATAATGTTTTGCTTGGGATTTAGAGCACTTTTAAAACACGTAAAAACACTCGGAGTCACTAAATAAATTCGAGTTGCCTTTCTCTGTACATTGATTAGGACACTTAAAACAATTAGAATCATTTCAAATTTTGATTAGAGCATACAAATTTTAATTATACGCATTTTAAAAAAAAAGGGGATAGAATGGTTTATTCCCCCGGATAGTATAGACCGGTTAATTCCATCCGGGGGATAGATTAATTCATCCCCCCGGATAGCTTTCAGGGGGATACTCCGTTTCCTGTCACCGGATTGTCTCATAGACTGATTGAATGAATGATTGAATGAGTTGACGACAGACTGACTGAGTACAGGCTGACTGAGTAACTACTCCAAACACTGATTAGGTTGTGTGACATGAATGAATGGAAAGCAAGACAATAACTCACAATAGCTCAACGCTGCACCTGCGTGGTGTGGGGCTGAACTTCCTCTGTTGATCGTGCCAGACTCGATAAGCTCCTGGCTTTTGTGAAGAAAATGGGCTTCCTACCTATCACTTCGTCTGGAGTCGAGGAGATGGTTGAGAAGGCTGAGGATAACTTGTTGTTGACGGTCAACTTTTGTGACTTGCACGTACTGCGTGAAATAACTCCCCCCCCCAAGGTCAAACATCACTATGCTCTCAGACCAAGACCAAATGACTTTGATTTGTCAACTAAGGCAAAAATGGGATTTCATCCCAAGGGCTTATTACAAGCACATGATTGTACTAAATTCCTATGTTTTTAGGAGCATCTGCATGTATCAATAGCAGTTCTATGTCAAGCAATCTTACTTTTTCATGTTCTGTATACTGCATAACTGCATACTGTGACTTGTTAGGGTCTGTCAAATCGATCACTGAATAAAAAATTACTTACTAGACACCGCCAACGTAGGCTACGCGGAGCCAACAGTATTTCCGGTGTCAATTGCGATACGCTAACCTAAGCGTCCACCGACATAGCCTCACGCATTTATAAATGCTTCATATAAAAGTATTACAGGAATTTCATACCCAGCGTCCTCTTAATCGGTCTCACTAAAAAAAACCCTGGTAAACCACAGTAATTGCAAACCATAGAAACAACCAGTCTAGTACAAAACTCATATTTCTGTGCATCCTATTTATTGTTTATTTTATCTTATTTTATTTCTCGCACTTGCAAGAGCACTCCTTCAAGCACCCTTCTCAGAGAAGCTAACGAGAAAAGTGCGGGCACTGCATCGGACTTTTACGACGTAGTGCACGAGTAATTTCGAGTGAAGGACTTGATCAAGGTCCCTGCGCGGTGGCCTGAGGTGGATTCGAACCTGGACCCTCCGGCTCCAAGGCAACAAACTCACCACCGTGGGCGGAGTTTATCGGGGGCTCGGGGGGCTAAGCACCCCAAGAAGACCCAGATTCAGCTGTTTTACCGTGAAAATGGTATATTTTCCGGGGCTCGTCCCCCTCCCCAAGAAGGTCCAGACTCATACTTTTTGCTGAGAAATGGCTCTTTTTATGAACGATACTTCAGTCGAATGACTAAAAGTCATCAACAGTTACTATTTTGTCCGGGGAAAAATAATAATTTTCGTGAGATTTCAAGCCGACGCCTAAAAAAGGTCAACTTTGTTGTGGGCCGAGAAAATATTGTCGGCGCCGCTCGTTCTGGACCAAGTCTCCGCCCCAAAGTTCTTAGCCCCCTCCCCTTAAAAAAAAGGAAACCAAACTCCGCCCATGCTTGCCACTACACAACCGCGCCCCGCGTTATATGGATTTGACTGTCTGCAATATAACTGCATGGTTGCGATTTGACTTCTCTATTGATGATAAATGTTTATTATAGGCCTAAAGATAAAATTCAGCATCCGTCTTAATAATATTATCTCATTCGTGTCGTGTTTTCTTTAGACACGACGCTATTGGACCACTTCTGGCGGACATCGCCGACACCGAATTCCCTGCTGGTGAACTGAACCAGCCGGGTCTCGCAGCCACTATGGCTATTGTATTCAGCTCAGCAAATGGGGCCAGATCCGAAACCAAAAATATATCAGTGTTGTTCACGGATGGTGCTCCGGGAATTTCTCTCGATAATGCAGAAGCCGCGTCTACTGCGCTTCAGAGAGCTGGAGTATTTGTGTACGTGTTCTGCATAGTAAAACCATTAGGCATTCCAGGATGCACAGAGGCGTTTGCACAGCGCCTATCTTCGCCTCCAAAACTGGTGAGTTAGGCCTATGATTATGGTAGGAAACTTTGCTTTTCAAAACGGGCAGCACAGAGTGAGAAGATCCCGAAAAATGCAAAAGAATTAAAAGCAGTAGAAAGTAACGTTAGTGGAACGACAAGGTCGTATTTACAATGGGAAGGACTTAGATGGTTTTCGACATTTTTTGCATAAAAAGAAGCACATGATAGCCCACATTAACAATTTCATAACAAATACTGTTCTACTTGCAAAGAATCCTTTTACCACGGTGCCATAGGCTCAGTAGGGCTGCCAACTTTTGATTTTGCCATTCCGGGACGCCTTCAGTCGCTCGATGTGCCGTATAATGTAACAAATGTTGTGTCAGCTCTATGTTGTATACGATCTACAATCTACTGAAAAAGTCCTTAATAATTTCAGCCAAATCATCAAAAGACAAGTAGCCTAAATTTAAAACTGGAATCAACTTCACGAGCACAGCATTTCAAACTCCAGTTACATATAATAATTATAGGCCTATCAGAGTAAGACTTATGATCCGAAATTGAGGGAAGTTCATAAGTATCCTATAGGCTAACCGGCCAGGCCTTTTTCTAACGTGCAGCTGTACACAAAATGTGCAGTTCTAAATGGATTTGTGCAGTCTTAGAAGCACTCCTGTACAGTTAAAACTAGCAAAAAAGTCGTTGTTCTCCGATTGAAAGTAATTTACCATATATGATTGAAAAGAAAAGAAGGAATTCTGGAATTCTAAAAATTCCTTAAAAACAGCCCTGTAACCGGCCTGCGACCGGAGTCTCCGGAGAGCAGAATTTATCTTAAATTTATAGGCCTGCTGCTGTGCTTATAGCAGTTCCAGAACCCCTGTTTCATAAAGTCGGTGAACTCTCGGTGCTCCGCTAATAGCAATTTAGACAACAGATCGTTCATAATGCTGAACGTTTTCTCACAAAAAGCATTGAAAATGGACCCATATATGCTAAACCGAAAACCGAGTGTCAGCTAGTGGATTGTAAAGTTTTGAAGACTTCAACATCCGATCCTCATTGTTCAGACCAAATTCCGGCACAATTTGAGATCAATCCGGGACACGGGACGCACATGGTCGATTCGGGACTGTCCCGGCGAATCCGGGACGGTTGGCAGCCCTAAGGCTCAGTGTTAATTATCAGGGATGTATTCATTTAGTTAAGGCAGGATACATAATATTATACAATGCTTCGTTTATGATTATTATATGATGTCAGTCTAAATCTTGCATTGTCGGAAACTTTGCAACCGTCGTCAAAGCAAGCGGTCGAGTCGAAAACAGGGTTGCTGTCTTAATTTGCCTGCTATCTATACCAGTTGCTCAGTACCTATCTTTTTATCCGTGGTTGGGCTGGGAGCGCCTCTGAGTAGGTTTCTTGAGAGGGCGCTATGTAAATTTTCGAAATGAATGAATGAAAGAATGAGCAGTTATAAAATGCTAAGCCCATTGCGATGTCGTAATTATTATAATCACTTTATGTGCTTCGATCCACGCACTCGTTGGCGAAGAAGATATCTGAACCCTTTCGGTGTATGGATGGACAGTTGGATATGCGGCATCTTTCAATAATGAATCATTGCTCAATAGTTGAGTTATCGACAACAACGAACTTTGTTGCACATGGTCGCTCCACGCTGTCGCAGTAGACGTTTAGGTCTATAATAATAATTGGTCCTGCCAATTATTACTTGAGATTTCTAGCAGTAGTTCCAATGGAGTTGAAAATGAAATTGCAGTCGCATAATACACCATAATCTACATAAAAATGCGTTGCACGTAGCGCACCGACTTGATCTGAAATAAATGTTGTTTTTTGTAGAGGGATGAAACATACTTTCTGACGAATTACCTTACACTTGACGTGGCCGTCGTCAAACTGCTTAATCAACTTTGCGGCAATGGAGGTTAGACTGAAGCTTGCGATTAATCGAATTGTAGCCATTAAATTTATGCCTAGATGTTGCCACATATAAATTAACCTACGGCAAATTTGTCGCAATCTTTACACTGAATTATATCGATCGCTAAGCGTAAATTTGAATAAATAAATAAATAAATAAAGCGTTTTGTTGTTGTTTTATTTGAGTAACTCACATTGCCAGATGTTGGTTTTGGAAACTATTGACATCAAGTGATACAGGCCTGGGGATATTAGGACTGTTCATCCCCGCACGATTCGTCCCGGACGATTCATCTAGGGTCTGCTCAATGTTCAATAGTTCATCCCGGACGGTATATTCAGTGGACTGTTCATATCCAGACGATTCATCTCCGGACGGTTCATTCCCGAACGGTTCATACAGTATAAAATATGAATTATTCATTCATTCATTCATTCATTCATTCATTCATTCAAGAATTTATATAGCGCTTCTTCAAGGGGACTACTCAGAAGCGCTCCCGACTCTAGCACGGCAAAAAAGGACAGTTTTGAGTTTAATAAAAAATGTTCCAGTAATAACCCCAGCAAGTAGACGTAGCTCCTGTGGAAGCCCATTCCAGACAGCTGGGACGATCACAGAAAAGGCTCTATGCTGCATGGTTGCAGTTCGTGCAAAAGGGACCAATAGCAATCCCTTCTGTGCAGAACGGAGGGGGCGGTGGCTTTGGGTACTAGTGGAGCAACAAAGCTCTTGCAAATAGTGTGGGGCGATTCCAAGCTGGCATTGTCTAACTAGGGCAGCGATCCTAAATTCAATGCGCTGCCGAGTAGGAAGCCAGTGTAATGTCTCCAGCATATAGCTGGACACATGATCAAATTTAGGGATATGTCCAATTAAACGTGCTGCAGAGCGTAAGACTCTGTTTAAGCACATTATTCGATTGGATGGGAGGCCAGAGTAGAGTGACGAGCAATAGTCAAGACGGGAAGTAATGAAGGAATGGACCAGAGTGGTGACAGCACTAGATGTCAGTGAACGATCAATTGTGCGAAGCTGACGCAATTGATAGTAGCAGTCTCGAGCAAGTCGGTGAATGTGAGGAGCAAATGTGAGCTCTTGGTCCAACAGGACACCAAGGTCACGGACTGTATTTGAGAAAGTGTAAGTGGGGAATTCAGTCATAAGTGCATCAAAGTCAATTTTAGCAAGTTGCTTACGATTGCCCAGCCAGATAAATTTAGTCTTAGTTGGGTTTAGGCGCAGTCGGTTAGACGACATCCATGTTTCTAAGGCAGTTAAGGTCTCACTCATGTCCCGGACCACTGATATGGCGCTAGACGATATGCAATGCTTGTACGCTTGTACATCATCAGCATAAAGCTGACCCAAAACTGCATGTGTTGCAAGAAGAGAGGCAAGATCAGAAGTATAAATTATGTACGGAATTGGACCAAGGACAGATCCCTGAATTATTATCCCTGAATTATTGGTCATTAGTCGGCAGTGTAATCATAGGCCTATGAGATTCCGGTGAGGTGTCACCTGTTCTATTGTTCTATCATCACCTGCCCGCGGTCTAGTGTTGTGCGTTCAATTGGCCATTGTTCAAATGGCTGTACGCCACAGAACAAGTGTCAATGCATATGGGAATCCAAGAAACCGGTGTCGAGAAATATTGCCTACTTACAGCTTTTAATCCCAAGTTTATAGGTTTAAGTGTTATTTTTATCAAATCAATTTTATCAAATGTTTCGTCGGCTTAAATGTTACTTTTACTAATTCTAGTATGTAATTCCAAGTTTTATAGGCTTAAGTGTTCTTTTTATGAAATCTATTTACAACTTGTGCCTTAAATTTCCGTCCTTTGATGAACACTGAACAGTCCACTGGATGAATCGTCCGTTGATGAACACTGAACAGTCCACTGGATGAATCGTCCGTTGATGAACACTGAACAGTCCACTGGATGAATCGTCCGGGGATGAAACATCCGCATACCTTGGTTTTGCCCAAACTAATGCAGGACACGATCTCGCTGGATAATTTTTGAACTTATTTTACACAGAGGTCTACGACTGCAACATGCTGTTACATCACCTCTATCCCGTGCTCGTTTTAAAGTGTAGGCCTAATAATATTATTAATATTTTTCAATGTCAAGACTTCTGTTATCGAAGACACTCCAAACACCTACAATGCATAAATCGAAGGAATATGGTATTCACTGTTCAGTCTGTTTGCCGCAGTCTGAAATCAGTCCGGTTGACACCAAAGAAGCAGAAACTCGAAGCAAGAGACATCAAGGAAGAAATGCGATGTACCTGCAGATGCCACATGGGTCTACTTCTACTTAAGATCTAGACGACTTTGACTCGACGATTATAGCTTGAATGATTTTTTAAAATGAAAATGTAGAAAAATCAGAAATTGTTTCAATATTTTTGATAACTGACTAATGTATCATCTGTTGCAACAACTGTTATATTCTGTTGCAGATTACAAGTGACCAGTGACCACGTAAAGGGAATGAAGATGATCGAAAAATCTTCATTTTGATCAACATAGAAACTTGATTATTCTATATTTCGTCGAGGTTGTCTGAAATGTTTAACATGCGCTGACACTACATTTCTGTTATGACATTTTTGTTTTTAAAGATGCTTATTGTGGTATGTGGGCTAGGCTACTGCTCTAATAAGTGTCCTGGTAAATGCATATTATCATATTATTAGAACCTTGAAATATTTTATATACATAACTCTCAACATAATTATGCTAGAGTAGAGGACATTAATTTTCGATGTTCCATGATTGTTGCTTGAAAATTAAATTTTTTTGCATCAAGTTGTTTCCAATTAATTCACCTTAAGATGCATCGAAAGAATTTTGAAGAGCATTCAATCGATAAAAAATGAATATCGAGCTTCACTATCTGAAAGGCCCAGGTTTTAGATTGACTCTCATACATATATATACATGTATATACATAAATATACATATATATATATTTGATCTTTATATATATACATAAATATACATATATATATTTGATCTGTTTGTATGGTCCAGTTTCAATGGTTTGGCCACAGGCACACACAAAGTCTGAAGCCATTTTGTTTGGATCACGCCAGCGTCTGCTTTCTTTCCCATTCACTTCCTATAGAGTTTGATGTGCAAGGGTCAGCTATAATTGTGTCAAAACAGTGTGGTAACCCTCGACTGTAGTCAGGGTTTAAAGTGTGACTGGACGGTCATGAACGGCGTCCATGCACTAATTTTAAAATATAAACTTCTTCCTGCCACCTGTTGGCCAGCACAGCCTGCCCATGGAAAGGTAAGAGCGTCCGTGCACTTCTTTTGGAAAGGCAAGGAGAGTCCAGGCACTTATTTTCCCACACTTTGAGCAATGACAGTAGTATATAGGCCAATCATATGCTCACTATCCCACCGCAAATAGCAAGCCTTTGCAAATATCGTTTTTAGTACCGCAGAGTTCCATACTTGGACCCTTATGATTGCTGTTATTTTTAAATGACCCGACCAATAATAATTATATTAGGCCCCTATTCATCTTTATTATTAGAATTTGTAATTTTTGACGACGACTCTAACGTGTTCATATCACAATCTATTTCATTTCATTTATAAGAACCATGGCTCTACTGGTAAAACTTTCGGTGATTAGGACTGCACGCTACGGCCGAAAAATTGACTTTTTCAGTTTTTTTTCCATTAAATTTTCTGATCACCTTTCTTATAGTCATCAGATCATTTTCTTATGACTTTTTGCCTCGAAGTGCGTTTACCGCTGCGTAAGACTCGTTTATTTCGTTCATTTTAGTAGCTTTTTATGTATAGGTCTATCTCATGTTTACAAAGCGATCTTCGGCTGCTTTATTGTCAGAATTTTGTTTAGGCCTATCACATTTTAAAAATCTTTACTCTTTGTGAAACAAGTATCCATTCATTCATTCGGACATTTAAATAGCGCCTTCTTCAAGAAAAACCACTCAGAGGCGCTCCCGACTCCAACGCGCCCCAAAAGTGCAGTTTTAAGTTTAGTAAGGAAGGCTCCTGGCAGAGTCCCAGAGTGTAGGCGTAGCTTAAAAGGAAGGCCATTCCAGACCAACCACAGAAAAGGCTCGATTCTTCATGGTAGTAGTACGAGTAAAAGGATCTAAGAGGACCCCTTATCAGCGGAGCGTAGCTGACGACGTCCTTTGATACCCAATATAAGTCTGCATAGCTCTCGAAGGCATGACTTTGATTATTTATATATTCATTCATTCATTCATTCCGAAAATTTATATAGCGCCCATTCAAGAAGCCTACTCAGAGGCGCTCCCAATCCAGCCACAGCTAAAAAGATAGGTCTTGAGCAACTTGTAGAAAGCATTATTCCGAGGTAGTAAGCGTAGTGCAAGCGGGAGCCCATTCCATGTGGACGGGCCAACAACCGAGAAGGCTCGACGCTGTCTGGTAGCAGAGCGGGTTCGAGGGACCAGCAGCTCCCCATTGGCCGAAGAGCGCAAAGTTCTACGGGAGGCTACAACAGAGACAGGGCGACAGAGATCAGATAAGTAGGAAGGAGCACTACCAATTAAGGACTGCCAAACAAGTGCTGCTATCCTGTACGAGATGCGCTGCTAGACTGGAAGCCAGTGCAGAACATCACGCATGTAGGCAGAAATTGGGGCAAGTTTTGGGACGTGTCCAATAAGACGAGCAGCAGAGCGCATGACCCGATCAAGACGCCCTATTAAGCTAGATGGGTGGCCAGCAAGAATTGAGCAGCAGTGGTCAATTCTGCTAGTTACAAAGGCGTGGACAAGGACCACAGCGGCATCATGAGATAGGGACCGTATGACAACACGCAACTGGCGGAGCTGGTAATAGCAGCTTCGCGCTACTAGGTTGACATGCCGTGAGAAACTAAGTTCTCGGTCGAGTGTCACTCCAAGATCGCGGACGGTATAAGAGAATGCAATATGGGGGAATGTCCGAGCCAAAAGATGCATGTCTAGACTCATCAACTGTCTACGACCGCCAAGCTAAATGAATTGGGTTTTGGATGGATTCAACAGCAAACGATTCGAAGCCATCCAGCGAGAAAGGGCATCAATGGCAGAGCACATCAGCCCAACAGAGTAAACTGCATCTGAACATATGCCTGGATGTCATCAGCATATAGCTGATGTGAGAGTCCACATACCCTGAGCAGGGAGCTGACATCAGACGTGTACAGAATGTAAAGCAAAGGGCCCAGAACCGATCCCTGGGGTACATCAAAAATGGCAGGGACCCACCGAGATCTAGTTGAGCCAGATATGACACAGTTTGTGCGATCAGTAAGGAAAAATCGTAGCCATTGCAGGGGTTTATCAGTCAGCCCAAAAGAGACAGAAAGGCGTTGAAGAAGGATCGAATGGTCAACAGAGTCAAAGGCAGAGCTGACATCAAAAAGAGCCAAAAGAGCCACAGTCCATGGCGCCATAGAAGTCAGATAGGAGGCGGACTAGCAGGGTCTCAGTAGAATGGTTTCTCCGAAAACCCGATTGTAGGGGAGGCAGCAACCCATTCCCATCTAAATACACGATAAGTTGGTTGCAAACAATTCGTTCTAAAATTTTCGATAGGAATGTCACATTAGCAATGGGACGGTAGTTGGTGGGATCGCTTGCGTCAAGTCCATCTCGTTTCAATGCTGGAAGGAGGATGGACCGCTTCTGCGACGTAGGTAGATGAGCCTCCTGGATCGACCGGTTGCAGAGCACGGTAAGAAACGGAAGGAGGTCGTCGATTAGCTCCTGGACGAGGAACGTGGACCCAGGGTCCAGCTCACAAGTCTTCGGGGCAGCAGCGAGGATGAGACATCGTAACTCTTGACTCGTTATCTCATTCAGGACGGAAAGACGAGCATCGGTTGTGGAGAATTCCGGCGATGGAGAGGTAGATGTAGCGTATACAGTTGGCTAAACGGTACATCCGGTATTTTAGCGATGAAGTGGGCTAGACACAGCAAATCAAATGAGGAGCGCCCGCCGAATTCGCTCCAAGAGTTGCAGTCGAACCTAAGTCCAATGTAGAGGGAATAACCTGTTTGCTTTCACCAACTTGAGATTTTTCTAATTCTTCATTCAATATCCTAGTAGGTTATCATCAGGGATGTACACGAGCACGGCTAAAAGGAACGGCAGTAAGATACGCATAAAAAGATACAGAGTGAACCCCGAGTAACAGGTAGCGACAGAGGAAGCGCTTTGCAGAACGACGGCCATATATATAATTATACAGATATACAGTTGGGTCACGCTCGTATACCCTATAGTTTACGGAAGCAACCACATTGGGAACAAATCTTTTAGGTGAGTGCACGCTGTAGCCTATATCCGCGTATAACCTCGTGTACATCCCTGATGATAACCTACTAGGATATTGAATGAAGTCCAGGTCGGTGGCCAGCCTAGAACACTAATTGATATACACCGTAGTTCAACAACAAAATAATAAGTCAACCTGTATTTCATATATCTCTAATACCGGATGAATAATCACACAAAGGTTTTTTACAATATTTAGACAATGAACAAACAATAAAAATTATCATGATTCCAACATATCCTTTCATAAATTTGAACGATAGAAAGATATGAATCGTCATCAATGCGCATCACAACACCCCAATCCTGAAATCACTCCACGGGTTAAAAATCAGAGCTGATCCACTTCACAGTCCTTTCAGTGACCTTTAGACCAACTCCGTACAATACTTCCAGCCAAGATATCTTCGCGAACTCTTCGCCATCCAGCCAACCCGCTCCACCCGATTATTCGCCCATCTCACTTTTTCACGACCTCCAGATTCCAGAAGTCTACTCGTCTCAAATTATCAAACCTAGTCATATGAAACTATGCATCACGCCTCTGGAATGAGCTGCCTGCTCGGTTCTGCCCTTTTCCGTTCCTCCTTCATCTTTGCTGGTCACTCACCGTCACCTTCCTAATGTGGCCCCTCTGTTCTTGACTTTCGGGCCTTCCATTCGAAACTAAAGACTCACCTCTGTAAGAACTCTTACCTCGATTCATCTTATTTCCCACCTTCCAATTCTCGATCTAAACGCCACCCACCAAAACATCTACTCTGTCACCATTGATCCTTCGGTAGATTAATCGGAATACGACCTCGTTCGGAATAATCTTTTGGACAACCCTTCTGACTAGACTAGACACGCCGCTCGTGAGTAAGCTGGTGCCCTGCTCTTGGCTTTCGAGTTGCGCGGTTTAGGAATTTGGAGATGACGATTACGATTACGGTCATCCATAAAAATGGCGGATCCAGGGAGCAAGATCCAGATGAGTCATTTGACAACATTATCGCCGTCTTGTTCTTCCTACTCAATCTTAGGCTATCGTGGTTTGTCACAATCAATGCAGAATAAATAACGGCGACTATAAAACGATCACAGGTCTAAAATAAAATTCCCGTTAGAAATATCGAGCTGAAAAGTGTTGGAGGAATCGATTCAGCCACTTGTGGGGCACGACATCCGATTAGTTACAGTGACCGTCTTGATAGATCAAAACATAAATCCAGCTCCCGGCTAAGTAACATCGCGTCGTAGCCATAAGCTTATGCAAGTCGTATCGGCTGCAAAGACAGACTTCGGTAACTGCGTACAATTCTTAGAGGCTTATATGAAAGTTATATCGACAAGAAGAGGCGTTTAAAATTGTTTTTATTTTATTTAGAAGAAAATCCTTCTTGGAAGACATCGTGCTAAGCAGTCAGGTTAGACTCATCCGCAGTTACAATTGGAGCCAACAGGTCGAACAATGTCAGTCTTTAATTCCAGACCAATTGTCAGCCGAACAATGTCAGCCATTGTCTTACTGATTGCTCTGCTGGCAACTGGCTGCACCAACGCCAGCAAAAGTACGTATTAATTGCACTTGTAGCAAGCGAAGAATTTTCTAAATCTTCATCTAAATCAATCAAATGATCAATCAGTCGTTTTGCTTCAACCATGCTGCAAGGTACACAAGAAGCTATGAGTTTGGCATAAGCAGATAGGATACAATGGCGGAACACAGGGATAAAATCCCGCCAAAATAGTGAAGCCCATTTCCCGGATGGCAATTACGCAATAACGTGGTACAAGCATGAATTTCTGCATAAAATGTCCTGTGAAAGTCATGGTTTAGGCCTACTATACATGTAGATATCTTGACCCAAGGATCTTTGCGCTTCAGAAGCTTGCGCCTCCGGTTGCATCGCTCTCGGTTATAAATTAATCCGCTCTGCAAAGCAAGGTGATGAAAATGTTCCACCGACCATTAATTAACTCTTTGTTCGGTCTTGGTTCCGATGTGCTAGGTCGAGAGCGCCACTGGCTAGTCTTTCCGAAAATGGTGTTACATAGATTTTCTGTAGGGATTAGGCCATACAGTCATTTATGTTTTCCAATCCCTAGCCATTTAAGTGATCGCAGTCCGTTCTACACATCTTTCTATCGTTGTCTGTTTGTATAGCCTACTTGTATGAGGAGACCAGCTAGCCTATACCAACATTGAATACAGTCCAACTCTTGAAAACAATTATTAAGATTTCAAGTTCAAACTATTGAAACTAATTGCAGTACTAGTTCAAGCAAGAGTTAAAGAATTAAAACCAGGATCAAGGAATCATAATATGCAACATCATTTCTCCACATTTTACTATGAAGAACAAGAGATGCAGACGTAAGCAAAACAACATTAAGTTGCATTAAGACTTCCCCGATGGTCAATCTAGGACGATATTAGGTTAGAGGAGCCTGGCTTTACATACATCGTCTTGTATGAGAACCATAGAATACCACAGGGCTGTGCGTGCAGCATTTTAGGTGAGTATACGCTACGGTCGAAAAAAATGCCTTTTTAAGTCGTC
Source organism: Lumbricus terrestris (assembly GCA_949752735.1). Classification (NCBI taxonomy): domain Eukaryota; kingdom Metazoa; phylum Annelida; class Clitellata; order Crassiclitellata; family Lumbricidae; genus Lumbricus; species Lumbricus terrestris. Next base: position 27,537 of record CATKHU010000243.1, read on the forward strand.
CAATCTCCTGGTGATTTTTTGTCGTTTTAGTCATCAAATTTTCGGATGAACTGTTTAGTATTCAGATGATTTTCGGGGGATTTGTGGTCTCGTAGTGCGTTTACCGCAGCCCAAGACTGGCTAATTTCAGCATTTTAGCAGTTTTACTTCTTATGTAAGCACGATCTTAATTCTGCTTTCTTGTCAGAATTTTATTTATGCCACTTTTATTATCTTTGCTCTTTGTTAGTTGAGTACATACTGTAGCCTATACCCGCGTATAGCCTACCCTTGTTTAAGGAACTATATGCACCATGACAACAAACATTTTTGCGAGTACACGCTGTCTGTATTCCCGCGTAGGCCTATACCATAGTGTGCAGCCTGGATTCACCTACTCATTCATTGTTTATTCTTCGCCTTGCTGAATTTCGCTAGAAAAACATTATGCGTTTATCAAAGCCTAAGCGCACAGTCCCAGCCTATTAGCGAGTGCTAAATGAAAGGAAGTGCATCGTTTAACTGCATCAGTAGGCCTAATCGATTTCATTTCTTAACAGCCTGTGGAAGAAAGCTGGACATTGTTTTCATTGTCGACGGTTCTACAACTGTATGCAATGGTGATCAAACGTGTCCAAAGTGGAACTCCACCCTTGAGTTCTGCTAAAACATAGTCAACAGCTTCAAAATTGGACCTGACGACACAAAGATCGCTTTCATCCTAATGTCTGATGAATATCATGCAAAATGGAACTTGGATGGGTAAGCCGATTATGCTGAACATGGCCGTGAATTGTAAAGTAAACTGGTGGTGGCTTGCGTGTTGCACAAAGCCTGTTATTTGATCCAATAAACACATAGCGTCATTTCCTCTGCTCTCAACATCTCATGCATGGTCGTGTTTTCTGTATAGACATACAAATGAAACTGCGCTGCTGACAGCCATTGACAATGTCGCCTACACTGGGGGCAGATTTAAAAAGTTGAGCCTACTTTCCACGCTCAGTCTCTTTACTGAAGTCTTCAACCCATTATTGCCCACTTCCGGAGACAGATGGGATGTTCTCAATGTTGTCATTTTCATCACGGATGGTGCTCCGGACATTGGCACTCTACTAGCTGCAGCAGTTTGTACTGCTTCTCGGCAATTAAGAATTGCTGGATTCTTCGTCTGCGTTAGGCCAGGATGCACCGAGGATTGGGTTCGTGGAATGGCTTCACCCCCTCACAAGGTTGGATATAAAAGAACAATACATTTCAAACGAGGGTGTAAATTAGGAACAACTTAATATTATATTTTATTTCTTCGAACCTTTACTGATAGTATACAGTAATTGCCTAAATTTCTATGCCAGTATCGTGTTAGAAATAAGAATTCTGAAATCAAATTTCACATGCTTGAAGGCAATAATAATTGTTCTTTTATTCAAATGGCAATTATGTGTAGACCTATAACCTCTAACTAATAAGTTGATTTCTGCATATCTCTCTATCGTTATTTTTACATGATTTTGAATCTGAACCCAAATGATGAGTAGTATAATTACGAAGGTTTATGCTTGCATTCATTTCATAATCTTTTGTGTACATACTTAGGTTAACGAGACATACTTCTTGGTGGATAGTCACTTTTTGCTCGACACAGTCGGAGACAACATGGTGAGCAAAATCTGTCCACATCAGGTGAGATTGAACAAAATCTTAAACGCAATCCTTTATCTCTTGTCCTTTATAATAATAGCCAACCGACGTGAGACGGCATAATTATCCATTCATTCATTCGGAAATTTATATAGCGCTCCTTCGAGAAAAACCACTCAGAGCGCTCCTGACTCCAAAGCGTCCAAAAACAGTTTTAAGTTTATTATTTATTATTTAATTATATTAATTAGGACTTTTAGAAACTATCAAGTCACCAGGACCTGGTAAATTCATCAGTGAAGCAAGAACCACCAGAAGACCACTAAAAAAGAAAGAGACGAAAAGTGCTGTTAGCGCTTTGAGCAAATTCAACATGTCAAAATCATTGTAGGCTTATACAATTAAACACTAAACAGTCTCAACCTCTTAAAACTTCATTTCCTTTTCTCCAAACTCCTACGTGACACAGCCTGTTTGAATACGGCGCTTTCACAGTCAGGTTGTCCGTCATATCCACGGAACATTTTCAGAAGGTAAACCTTTTGTGAAAATTAATTCTGTCGTCACGTGTTCGTGTAAGTATTATTATCGAATCTCAAAAGGTAAGCGTCACTTCTACGCCACACCATACAAGACATAATTATTATTAGTAGTTTCCATGTGTAATATCCAGTGATCACTAAAGTCTGATATGAAAATTACTGAAACTCATAAAACAATAGGTTAGAAAGACTCGTCCTTGGGTAACGCGCTCTGAAAAAGTTGTCGATGGGTTTCGTAGTGGGGGTGGTGGTGCTTCAATTATAAACTTGTTTGACGCTAATGTTTCATTAATTTCACTCAGCGTCTTATTTAATTTGCATAGGCCTATTTGATGACCAATCATTAGTCTACTTCCAGGAAGGTTATAATAACCATGTCCTATGTCCTTTGTGCGTTTTCAAGTGGAGCAATAAACATAAAGGCCTACTTACTTATTTACTAACCTTTAAAGTCAACTCTATTAGGTTCAAGGTTGTTATCGTTCACTGCTACTATGAAACTCGTCAGTTTGGATCCATTATTAAGATTAGGCCTATGGTTACTATGTATGTATGCGCACTTGTTATTGCGCCTCTTCAAGCTCTCTACCCAGAGGCGCTCCCGACTACAGAGCGGACACTGCATCGGAGTTTCACGCCGGAGCGCTGAGCAATTGCGAGGGAAGGACTTGCCCAAGGTCCCTACGCGGCGACTTGAGGTGGACTAGAACCTCGAACCTTCCGGCTTCAAGGCAACGACGCCACCACTAGTCCACTACACCACCGCGCCCCATACTATATTCCCAGTTACATTTTGATTTAAATGTTAACGAAAGGATAAATTTTTAATTTTTTTGCCGCTGAATGCCGGACGATCTGGTTAAGCCAAGCACGATATCACGATAAGAAATGTTTATGCATTATGTTTTATTCAGTGGCAGCCGCTGTGACACCAGGATTGGAGCCTGCACCGTGGATCTCGTACATCTCTATCAACCGGTCATGAAACGATCAATCATCAGTACAGAAGACTTTGCCGAAATTTCCTGTCTGTTCGCGTCAAATATGATTTTTAAATATTCTTACTATAACTAGACTCAGATTCGGCATTTTCCAGCTAAAGGTTCTAGACCCGTGCTATGTTTCTGCTATGACATCTGCTTTTGCAAAGACATACCGGTACTTATCTACAGCGTGCAGGCGCAGTTTCTCGAGTTTTCATGCATGCATAACATTGCATACCATTCTTGGGTTAACCCTCGTAGTATGTTGGGGTTCATATGGACCCCAGCCATGTTTTCAATTGAATAAAATTCGGCGATGACATGCACTTAAGAAACTGAAATTTTATGACTTTTCATCATAATTATATGGCGAATAGTAATTTCTGCAAATAATTAATTTCCACAGCACTTGTGGGGCCAGATATGAGACAATTATACACATAGGGGTGTTGGGGTCCAAATGGACCCCAATGGTAATAATGCAATTGGTTGCTGCGAGAAGTGATATTTTGCAACTTAATCCGTGATATTTTACATTGCACTGTCGCTGGTTTAGTCTATGTTACCGGTAGCGTATGTTTTATAAGAACATAATTTTTATCATTGTAAATAATTATATTGGTAAAAATGGTAGTGACACATGACTAAAAACCACACTCAATGCTATGGGAAGACAGGGTTCTCAAAGTGTTTTGAAACAGAATCCTGATCCAATTGCATATGATGCACGTAATGGCAACACTCACTAAGGTTTATTGCATCGTTTTCTCGCTATATAGCCTAATTATATATATTATTGATATCGTTTCCAAATGTCAAATAGAGAAGGGGAAAAGACTGCACGCTGATAACTGGCAACAGATAGATGTCTAACTGCGATGGAGCTTAATGGGTTTCTGGGGCTCATGTATTTGGCAGGCGTTTTTCAAATGAGTTCAAAGGCAATTTTAGTGCTCTATACCTCACCAAATTGTCACAGTCGATGAGCAGTTGGTTGCTTTTTGAAGACGATGTTAGTACATGTATATAAAATCTAAATCTGTCAGGTGTCGATCAAAAGTGTGGGCGCTTTGTGACTCAGCTACGGTACACGTTTTGTGCTCAGTCTTCATGTACAGCCTTGCACTGGTGAAGTTGGCAATCAACCAGAAAAAAGGTGAAGGAGTTGTCCACGATCTAGTTGATGTGATAGCCGGGGCTGAACGTAGTGTGACTTCTGACAACTTCTTCACATCTGTCCCTCTAGCTGATAGCACGACAATTACTGTTGAAGAAATTGAGATTTTTGTAGGAATAGTAAGGACAATAAAACGGTGTGATTCCTGTTGAATCCTGCCTTGTGTAGGCCTACGCCAATCAACATATCCGTAGGCACTGATGATTATAATATAGGGTGACACGAAAGTTCGTTCACCGTTTTCAAAATGCGTTATCTCAGTAACGGCTTCATATTTCTGTATAATATTTTGTCAGTTTATACATCAGTCAAATGAAAGATACTGGTACAAATTTGATTATGATCCGATCCGTTTTCGCAATTATTTATAATAAAATGTAAAGACGACCAGTTTTGCGGGAAAAAAATCTGCGTTCATCAAATTAACACAATAAAGAAACTGTGTATACGCCTAGCCTCGTATACAAGCGTGACAAGACACTGTTTTTACCTATATAGGACATACACAGACGTAGGCTATTAGCGTACAGTGTCTGCTTTCTGCTTAATGACAGCACTGACTCTATCGGGCAAGTTGAAGTGCAAGTTGAATTTATTGCAAGCGACAGCTAAATAATTAAATCAGATTTAAGGAATCATAGTGATACGGTTTTTCTCCGCACTTAACCATAAAGAATAAGAAAAGCAGACGAAAACTTATTTACGAGTAATGATTGCAAGGTGTATCCGTACTGTATCGTTTAACTTCATCAGTAATCGATTTCTTTTTCTTAACAGCCTGTGGAAGAAAGCTGGACATTGTTTTGCAAGTAGACGGTTCGACAACTGTCTGTAATGGTGCTCAAACGTGTCCACAGTGGACCGCCACACTAGAGTTCTGCAAAAACATAGTCAGCAGCTTCAAGATTGGACCTAACGACACACAGATCGCTTTCATCCTGGATATAGAACTTATGTACGTTTGTTTATTATACTTTGTATGTAAACCAAAATGCGGATAGCAATTGGTAAATTAAAGAATATTCTTATCTTATCTTTTATGTATGTATGTGTGTCTGTATGTATGTATGTATGTATGTATGTATGTATGTATGTATGTATGTATGTATGTATGTATGTATGTATGTATGTATGTATGCATGTATTTATGTATGTATTGTATGTATTGCATGTATGTATGTATGTATGTATGTATGTAGGGGAGAGTATGCACCCTTGATCCTAATGCACCCTTGATCCTAATGAGTTTTCTCCGTACTTACTTTCTTTCTATCACCGAGCAGGGAACCAGACTATTGTACATATTCATTAAACATCCACAGCTGTGTTTCAGATAGTAAACAAGGCGGTGTTGTATTTTTATGGCAAAATTTTGATTTTGGACGAAAAAAGTAAATTTTTGACCATTTTTACGAACCTCACAGTTTCAATATTTGTGCAAGGTGAATAACGTCTTTGGTGTCGTTTTGCATATATTTTGTTTAAGTATCGTTCGAACAACTATGCGTTGCCGCACATGATGTCTAGAAAAAGTTATGTTGAATTTAGTGAACATGGTAGGGTGTTGCACCCTTGATCCCTATGGGCGTATGCACCCTTGATCCCATAGGATCAAGGGTGCATAATGCATATTCATACTGCTAAGAAAAATTATTACAGTTCATTTCTGTTAAACTTTTAAAAGTTAAACTGATGCTTATTAAACTAGGTCTACAGTTAAAATAGAACAAAATATAGGTTATTAAAATAAATTTTGTATTTATTAATGCAGCACCAGTGAATGGTTTATCACAAAAAGCATACGATAGATAGGCCACCAAAAAGTCAGACATTGTCTCAAAAGAGGATGTGCAGGTAGCTGTGAAGGTCTACGGTGTGCAAGCATCTTTTTGATACATAATCCAGCACAGGAATCAAGAGAACACACATAGGATCAAGGGTGCATGCATATGGGATCAAGGGTGCATAGCCTACATGTATGCACCCTTGATCCCATATGAGTAACCCTCGGTTTTGTTATATAACATTTAAATGGGATGGACTAACAAAACAATAAATACAACATTATATTGAAACTAAAATTGTCTTTTGCATACAATCGAACCAATTTCAAAAATGTTTTAAAAAATTCTGTAAATGAGAAAACTAGCAAAATAGGATCAAGGGTGCATACTCTCCCCTATGTATGTATGTACAGGGTGGGCCATAAAAAAAGACCCCCCCTTGGTTTTTTGCCAATATCTTGACCAAAAGTAAGAATTTCGACATGAAATTTTACAGTCTTAAAGACAATTCATATTTACATTTGATGGCCAGATTTCATCAAAATATTTCACACAAACCAAAAGTTATGCCACTTTTAGGAAGGCCACCCACCGTTTTTTGACGATTCAAAAACGTAACGCAACAAAAAGTAGGTTTTTGCCAATATTTTGGTCAAAAGTTGGAATTTCAAAATGAAATTTTACAGGCTGATAGACAATTCATATTTACACATGATGACCGAAATTTCATCAAAATATTTAAAACAGAACAAAAGTTACATCACTTTTAGTGAGACCACCCTCGGTTTTTTTACGTTTTTGAATCATCCAAAAAACCGAGGGTGGTCTCACTAAAAGTGATATAACTTTTGCTATGTTTTAAATATTTTGATGAAATTTCGGTCATCAGGTGTAAATATGAATTGTCTATCAGCCTGTAAAATTTCATTTTGAAATTCTTACTTTTGGCCAAAATATTGGCAAAAACCTACTTTTTGTTGCGTTACGTTTTTGAATCGTCAAAAAACGGTGGGTGACCTCCCTAAAAGTGGCATAAGTTTTGGTTTGTTTGAAATATTTTGATGAAATCTGGCCATCATATGTAGATATAAATTGTCTTCAAGACTGTAAAATTTCATTTTGAAATTCTTACTTTTGGCCAAGATATTGGCAAAAAACCTAGGGGGGGTCTTTTTTTATGGCCCACCCTGTATGTATGTATGTATGTATGTATGCATGTATGTATGTATGTATGTATGTATGTATGTATGTATGTATGTATGTATGTATGTATGTATGTATGTACATGTATGTATGTATGTATACATGTAATCATCACGTGTTCGACCTCAAAATGTTTATTAATGAACCCCTAAAACTGCGTAGAAGGTCAAAATTTCATTTCATATGAGACACGTTTGAGAAATAAAAAACCTAAGGGATGGTAACCAACCCATCTCTGGTAGCCCGAGGCTGAATCTGTTATTTGATGCAACAAATGCATTGCGTCGTTTCCTCCACTCTCAAGATCTCGTGCTTAGGGGATCCGGTAGAGTAATGGATAACACGCTGGCGTAGAGAGCGAGAGGTAGTGAGTTCGAGCCTCCGTTGGGCGGACATGCTTTGTAGGCTGCTATTGCAGGCTGTCTGTTCAGTTAGTTAGTTAAGATTTGTGTATTCTGTAATATGAGTTCCTGTAAATTGCTTCAACTTCATTATCGTACACTGTAACCGGTTGCGGTCTGTCAACAGGATTGTTGAATAAAGGGAATTTTTATATTGTGCATAGTCGTGTTTTCTGTAGACACGCAAACGAGACTACGCTGCTGCCAGCCATTGATAATGTGCAGTACACTGGGGGCAATTTTACAAAATTGAGCCTAGTTTCAACGCTCAGCCTTCTTACTGAAGTCTTCAGCCCATTACCTGCATCTGGAAACAGACCGGATGCCCTCAATGTTATAATTTCGATCACGGATGGTGTTCCAGACATTCCCGCTCTACTAGGTTCAGCACTATCCACCGCGTATCAGCTACTAGGGATTGCTGCGTTCCAAGTCTGCGTTAGACCAGGATGTACCGTGGAATGGATTTGTGGAATGGATTCACCCCCTCATAAGGTTGGATAATGGATATACTAAGAAAATTTTCTATCAAACGAAGGCGTAGGTAAGGAACAACTTTACGTTATATTTTATTTCCTCGAAACTTTAGTGATAGTATACAGGATGGTCCAAAAAAGCAATCCCTAGTGCTTTTGCCAATTTCGTGGTTAGAAGTAGGCCTAAGAATTTACAAATCAACTTTTACAAGCTTGAAGGCAATTCATATTGAGGTAGGCCTGCAAAATTCAAATTTCACCAAATTACGTGAGACAGAACAAAAGTTTTATCACTTTTTGTGAGTCAACCCGCTTGTTTTTGACAATCTAAAAGCATAGCGTACCAGAAAGGAACAAAAACAATTTTATCAAGTCGCACCTTCTATCGCTCTTGATTTTGGCCTCAAAATGCGGTATTTCTCCAGCATGGCTCTCCACACATGACAATCCATCGGGCAGAAATCCAGAGACTGGGAGCCATTCGTTCTTCTCAGTAGAACCAGGGCAACAATATTGACGTTGAGCCGATCTCCTATTATATTTCTTATTTCGATATGCTTTGTTTAGGTTAACGAAACATACTTCATGGTGGATAGTTACTTTTTGCTCGACCCAGTCAAAGACTGCCTGGTGAATAAAATCTGCCAATATAAGGTTAGACTAAACGAAATCTTTTTGCAATCAGTAATATTATTACTACGTTCTAAGACAGATCACTATCTGCTGCTATCCTCCGTGCATGTTCTCCATGATCCATTGATCATCTCCAGCAAGTATGGGTTACTGGGTACTATCTCATGCATTTTAATTTTATTATCAATAATTATTACTTTCATGTGTTATAACGATGTTCCATGTCCATTCGTGCGTTTGCAAGTGGAGCTATAAAGAATATACTTAACTATTTACTAACTTTTAATGTCAAATCCCATCAAGATTGTCATCGTCCGCTGCTACCATGTCACTTGTCAATTTGAATTCATTAATAAGAGTAGGTCTATTAATCATCATATTACATATGGCATGTTGATCTAAGTGTTTGCGAAAGGTTAAGTTTTCATTTTTATCCCGTTCTGCTGTCCCACCTCTGTTGTCCAGCGGTGATCGGACCTCCGATCGGCTGAACAAGCTGAACTCTTGGCGCCTTTCTCAAGGACTACTATTATGCAGCGGCGCTCTTTCTCTGTGAATGGTCCTAGAACCTAGAATGTGCTTCCGGTTGCCCTCTGCCTTGTGCATAGGCCCTATGATCAGGGGCTTCTATCCCCCCTAAGCAACCGGGTGCAATCCATCTTCTTCCCCCCACCCTTTTCTGGACAGGCCTTCCTCTATGACATTGTATGCAATATAATGTAATCTAGCGCATGCCCTCCTCTAGTGTGGGAATGAAGGTTTGTTTGGAGGGAGACAAACGAGCATCCAGCAGACGATCGCCGAAGCATGTGTAGCGCCGAGAAGGGACCTGGTACGGGGAGGGAATGTGCCCCTCCCCATAAGAAATTTTTGCGATTTCCGCATTGCAATTTCAGCATTTTAAGCTGTCCTCTTAGCAAAGTTACTCTACTATTTCAGTGGAGGAATTGCTGCCAAAATTGGACAGCCATAAATAATGTTTTGCGCCTCTGATCAGTGTTCACTCGAGAGGCGTTACATAAATTTTTAGAGCACAATGCAATACAATAAAATACAATGTAGGTCCTACATTGTAAGCCCACATAATAATGATGTTGCATTACTAAGTGTGCAAGAACCAAATTTGACTGTCTGAAATTTGAAAGATAACATTAGAGAGAAGCCATTTAGTTGTGCAAAATAGTATTTGTATTAAGATTATTTTTTCAATTATAATATGATTGTATTATTTATTAAAATAGTAAAAACATAATTATAATCATGTAATAAGAAATTTTTATTATGGTATATATAGCTGTCATAGCAGTTCATGCAATTCAAAAATGCAGATAGTAGCCTAACTAAAAGCTCAAAGTGTATAAAGTGTATACATTTTGCTAGAAACTATTAGGCCTGCCATTTTGTTCAAATTTATATGGAGGGGGAGTATTTTCTGGGGGAATCTTCCTCCTAGTGATGCCTACATGTAGATTGAACGCTGCCCTTCATGTCCGACCTTCCCCCCCAAACCGACGTGAATTTTGGCTGTCTTCTGATCCCCCCCCTAATTTTCACTGGGCGCAAGCTGCGCCCGCCATGTATAGGGATAGAAGCCCCTGCCTATGATCACACCACTAAGTTCCTTTCTCGCTTAAAAACTAACTGCCTTATTTGGCCGTTGTAAGACTGGGGGCGATTCTAAGTAGCTTACCTTGACCGGTCGCCTAATAATAAAAAGTCAATAATAAATGCCGGATGATCTGCGTTGTTAAGCCAAGCACAATATCACAATTAGAAATGTTAATGTATGAAGGCGTGTTTTATTCAGTTGCAGCTGCTGTGATAAAAGGATTGGAGTCTGCACCATAGATTGCGTTTATAATTATATCTCTATCAACCGGTCATGAAAATCATGAGTGCTGAAGACATTTTGCAGAAATTAACAAA
>CATKHU010000244.1:2500-26943 GCA_949752735.1 Lumbricus terrestris
TTAAATGAATTCAATGGCAGAAAATTCAAGTAGTACCGGTAACGCTGATAAAAGCCCAATTGTCGATTTCGAACCTTGCAATCTTATAGGCTACACCAAGGGTATCACCGCAGTTTTGAAATGTGATTATGTGAAATATAGGCTAATGTTATAGCGCACGTTCAAGAAAACTTTATTAGAAGAGAAATCTAAGCCAGCAGACTTTACATTTTAATAGGCTACTGATGTCAAATGCAACAAAGACAGAAATATTAGAAGTAACGCCTATGCAATACGGTAGCCTATAAAATTATCAGCTATTAGGCTAGGCTATAGGCTATAATAACCTTCAGTTACCGTTTTAGACCTATGATATCATAAAATTGATTAGGCCTGTAACAAAAAGAAAAGAAAAAGTCTACTTACGGATACTCAGCCTGTAGAGTGCATAGAGTCAGTAGAAACTCACGAAATCACGGAGGGCCCGAATTCCGTGATTTTCGGCATTTGTCGTAAATGCCACGAAATTCTCCAAATGTCGTGAATGACATGAATTTCTCCAAATGTCGTGAGTCGCGGTGATTTTGGCATTTTGTGAAACTGAATCAGCACGAAGTTCGGGAACTGATATTTTCACAACGCAAAAAGTAATTAAAATATATAATTGATGCAATACAGTCATTCGATGACGCTTATATCTTTGATTCATCGTGTTTTCTGCAGCAGTTGGTCGTATACGACTGTAACCATAGATCGAGTATTCGAGTAATTATTACGAATATCAAGATTTTTTTTTTATGTGTCCGACGTTTATTTATTTATTTATATTTTTTTTTCTCAACCAAAACAACAAACAAACATAATACAATTATGGCATTGAATAATACATTAACATAATTTGGTGAAGAAGGGGAGACCCAGAAGGGATGTAAAATCCCGCTAATAGGGCCACCCATAATTCATGTAAAATATAAAAGAAAAAACATGACAGAACATTCAATTGTAGGAATAAAAAAAATGATGAGAAAGAGAGAAAAACAAATTAAGCAATCGACATTTCTGTATATAACGAGAAAAACAACTCTTAACTAATGACTTAACTAAAGACATAACTAAGGGCTTGGCGAAACCACTGAGCAGAAACCTTAACCATTACATATCAGGAAGTGTTTTAAGTAGATAAAGGCGAAGTTTATGCTTAAATAATCTTGTGTTAGGTAGGGAATGAAGATGTGTAGGGAGAGAGTTCCAACATTGGGAGCCAGTATATTGTATAGAGAATCGACGAGTATTATTATGAGCGTAGGGAAGGTCATAAACAGTTAATTTTCTAGTTGAATAAGAGTGGCGATCAGAGGTAAGGTTAAAGAAATCATTAAATACAAGTGGTAATAGGCCATGGTTATAACGGTACATAAACTCTCCTATTTGCAAGTGCCTAATTTGATCGATCTTTAATAATCCAAATTCCTTGAAATACAGAGCGGCGTGGGCTCGGCGAGGAATATTAGCTATAAAACGGATTGCATATTTTTGAAGGGTGACTAGTCTGATAAAATTAGATTTGTAAGTAGACGTCCAAATTAAATTACAGTAGGTTAAATAAGGATAAATAAGAGAATAGTATAGCATAGACCGGATAGAGACAGGAATCAGTTTAGATGAGCGAAATAGCACACCAACAGTCTTAGCAATTTTGCTAGAGATATTATTGATGTGTTCCTTCCAATTTAGATGCTGGTCAATGTATACGCCCAAAAATTTTGTGGATGTTACTTGGGTGATAGGAGTCCCTTCAATAAGTAGAATAGGAAGTTCATTGGGATATTTTTTCTTATGGGATCTGAAGAGGATGTAGTTGGTTTTATCCAAATTTAGAGTAAGTTTATTTGATCGAAACCAATCAACGACTCGGTGAAGCTCAGAATTAACAGTGTCGAATAGGGTATCAATAGATTTATCAGAATGAAATAAGTTAGAATCATCAGCAAATAGTACAAAATACATAGAAGGCGATACATTAGGTAAATCATTAATATAGATTAAAAATAAAAGAGGTCCAAGATTAGATCCTTGAGGGACACCGTGAGAAATGAGTTGTAGATCAGAAGTGCAATTGTTAACAGAAACCAGTTGAAAACGATTTTCAAGGTAGCTAACAAACCATTGTAATTGTGTCCCTCTAATTCCATAGTTATAAAGTTTTTTGCAAATATTCATGAATAGGCTAGCTATTAACGAATATTAAAACTGCAAACAAATATTAGGCTATATTCGTCGAATATTAAAATGTTCATTCAAGAAATACTTTATTCTAAATTCGCATTTTTTTATTTATTAAAAGCGCTTAACGTTTTACTGAATGAATTGTACAAAATTGAGACGTATATAGATCTATGGCTGTAACGGTTTCATGACAATTGGTCTACAGACAACCCGTCTAACGACAAGTGGTCCCCAGACAATTCGTCTAACGACAACTGGTCTACAGACGACTCGTATTTATGAAATAGAAGCTGGATCTATGAAAAAGGTTAAATGGTTTTCTAACTTAAATGGAAGTTAGATTGGTGATTTTTCCTTCATGTATTTCAACATGCACCCAGCTTCTACTTCAGATCTAAAAATACCTTCCATTTCTCGCTCGTTATTTTCGTCAATACAGCTTCTATTTCACGTGGAAAAGAACCTTCATACAGATTCCATTTCTCTTGCGTTTTTTCATCAATCCAACCTCCATTTCTCCTGTAAAATTTTTCATCCAGCTTCCATTTCTCAAGCGCTGGACCAGTTGTCTGGGGACCACTTGTCGTTAGACGAGTTGTCTGCAGACCAGTTGTCGTGACACCGACTGTAACGAGTTGGCCGCCATTTTTAGTATTCACCCTTATGCAGACTGCCGCAGATAAAAAAAATCGTAGAATTGTTCATAGCGACAAATCGTTTTTGGTTATTTGTGTTATTGTTTCTATTGTTTTGAGAGATCCTTGTAAATAAAAGCGGGATTTCATGGCGTGAATTAGCCGTGATTTTCGCTCATTTGTTTACAAAATTCTGGCGTGTGTTTAAATGTTTTTGTCGTGAATTTCTACTTCATGCCATACGGATATGGATGTCAATGTTCAAAATTAAACCTCGAATTCATGCGTAAATTGTAAAAGCAATTTTATATTGATACAGCGCCTTTTAAATAGAGGCGTTCAATAAAGTCAGAGGGCTCGACTGACGTCCGTCAAGTTCTGCATGGAGGTCATGTCGTATGAAAAATCATGGATGACATGGCTGTTGATTGGTCGTTTACTGATTCGTTGGAGGACTCGAGATAGATGGAAGGTCGTTTGTGACAAGATGTTGAAACGCTCATCAGGACATATTGACGACTGGTCCCCACAACATCACTACATCCATACATCCATCTATCCATCCATCCGTCCATCCATTCATCCGTCTATCCATCCACCCATCCATCTATCCATCCGTCCATCCATCCATCCGTCTATCCATCCATCCATCCATCTATCCACCCATCCATCCATCTATGCATCCATCCATCCTTCCATCCGTCACATCTATCCATCCATCCATCTGTCGATCCATCCGTCCATCCATCCATCCAACCGTCATCCATCCATCTATCCATCTAACCGATGCACCACATCAGAGGACGTCGCTTATTCTCCTACTATTATTGTGCTGTACTATGCCACAGCGGCGCAACCAGGGGGTGCTGGGGGGTGCTTGAGCACCCCCCAGGGCTAAAAAGGTGACCCACGCAATTTTTCCAAATCCGATGAGTTTTTTGTGGGGTGGGGTGGGGGGGGGGGGTAGGGGTCTTTCGGTCTATCAGTTTTTCAGATTACACAATCTAGCAAGTTCCTTCATTCTTCTGTATTTTAATCTTAGTCAAATTCATGGTTCATAAAGCACCAGATTACAGTGCCTAGTTCGTTTACCTGAGTTTGTCTGGGTCTCGAGAATTATCCTAGTGATCAATTAAAAGCGTTAGCGATATGCCTGTGCCTTTAGATTACAATGTCTCACCAATTTATGATAATAATTATGTTACGACTTAATTGATAGTAAGGTACCGTGTGTGCTATTTTATTGAAGCCTAGTTAAGAATTGTTTCCTTCAAATTAGTGTTATGATAATATATGGTATATTCGACTTTGTTTGATCTAGACATTTCCAGCGTGGAAAGCGCCCAGAAATGAAATTTTCCTCCAGAAAATGTCACTAAATGATAGTGCTTTTTAGCTGCTGTTTATTATATTGTATTACATAAATTGCCATATTATTCCATGATCTTATTACCTACTATATAATTATAATTTTATTATTTATTGTTATAGTATAATTTGACACTATCATATGATATTATAATGTGCTTACTGTCATGGGCGGATATTTAGGACGATAGGGGATATTTAGGACGTAAGTAGGCTAATATTGTGAGGCAACAGTCTGAAGTTTAAAAAACCAAAAGTTTGTGGTAAGGGGACGGAGATGCTTATATCCCCCAATAGGTCATAAATATTTCATAAGTATTATTATAAATTGCTGCAGTGTTATCCACTGTTCATCAATAATGAACAATTTTGTTAAGACGACAGCCTAAAATGCTGTCATTACAGTGTGAGTAAATTTTAAACCCTTCTTAAACGATGGGAGGGGCATTTATTGAAATCTTATATCACGTCTCTGAGCACTAAAATCGTGAGCTATTTTGAAAAAATGACAACTTTAAAAGGCACAGTGCGCTGTGCAAAGTCAAATTTTGTAAGTAATTGTGAGGCAACACTCTGAAATTTTAACTAAAATCTATGACTATCAGCATTGAAAATGAGCAATTTTATTAAGACGACAGCTTAAAAGCCTACCATTACAGTATGGAAATAAAAAAAAACAATGGGGAGTGGCATTGAAGTTTTACACCATGTCTTTCAGCAATGAAATCATGATAAATTTCGCTAAAATGACAGCCTAAAATGATACCACTGCAGTGTGGAAATAAAAATTCTATGTTGGGGAGGAGGCACATCCCCCTTCCCAAATCCTTTCCCCTGCTAGACATAGTAGGCCTATGTTGAAATCTAAAATCACTCTTTTTGATCAGCAATGAAGTATAGAGTTATATTGCTAAGTTGACATCTTAAAATGGTACCATAATAAAGGTGGAAACTCAGAATTTTTTTAAATTGTGAAATCTTATATCACGTCATTGAAGTTTAGACCACTCTTATCAGCACTGAAATAGTATAGCAATTTTGCTTCAGATGACAGCTCAAAATGCTGCCATTGCAGTATAGAAATTAGAAACTTTCTGATGTGGAGGGGCACATCCCCTCCCAAAACCCCTGCCCTCTCGGCGACACGTGCTTCGGAGAGTTTCGGTGGGATGCTCTCTTTTCCCCATAAACCTTGATTCCCATAGAAGGGACTAGATAAAACACTGGCTATTAATTTTGCGACTCGTGAGCTATAGGTCTAAGACCCTTAATTTGTCTTGTCTAAACAAAATATGGGAAAGGAAAGGACATAAACCATGTTTTGCAGAAGTTTTCATGACTTAATCGCTCATAAATACAGCTGGCAAACAAGAGCCTGAAACGCGTTCTAGTTGATGTCAAAAGTACAAAAATTCGTTGGTTTCTGGGGCTCCGCCCCAGACCCCGCTGAAGGACCTTACGACGCTCCCCCAGACCCCCTCGTCGGCATTGGTTGGCTTCATGCCTTCGACACCCGCTCCTTCGCACCTTCGGCGCTTACAATAATTATTCTGAGCACCCCCCAGGAAAATGTTCTGGTTGCGCCCCTGCTATGCCAAACAAATTTTTCCGAGGGCAGCGACCTCTGTTGTCATAAGCCCTCGTCAAATCTGGAGACTCCTCTTCGTCTACCGCAAGTCGCAGGCGGATCCAGCCATGGCATTTTCGCCAATGCAATCTTTTCTATATGCAATCTGCAATTCTGTAGGCTATATTGTATTGTATATTATGAGTGTTTGTAAAGCGCCTCTATTATGGCGAACCGTTCAGAAGTGCTCCCCGAGAAGGCTCCACGATAAGGTGCAGGTTTTAAGGGTGAGAATTGCTCGGGGTTGCTTTTTTTTACTCCCCCCCCCCATTCTTTCTAAAAGCTAATAGCCATGGGCGGAGTTTGGTTTCCGTTCTTGGAGGGGCCAAATTAAGTTGATGAGCTTTTTTAGTCCTCGGGCTGAAATCTCGGCGAAAAATAGAAATTTTCCCGGCCAAAAAGTTGATGACCTTTTTTAGTCATTCGTATGTTTCGCGTGGAGGGCTAAGCCCGAGAAAAGATAACCTACCATTTACACGGTAAAAAATTACTCTGGGTCTTCTTGGGGGTCTTAGCCCCTTGCCCCTGATAAACTCCACCCGTGCCCATAGCAAAGTCTGTTTTTCATACTCCAATTCAAAGTGAATCACAGTTCAACCCTCGCCAAGTTATTTTTCCACATATTCTCACACTGGACCAAATAACTTAGGGCCTATTATTTAGTATATTATAGGCCTATATCATCGTTTATTATCAATCGGGATGATAAACCGCAACCCGTTACAATGCAGACGAAATCAAATAGGCATATACAATCAGACAGCCAATACCAGGGTCTGAAGGAAGAAGAGTTTAACAATATTCTTAGGCCTATACATGGTTGGCGGTTTGTATTTTGATATTATTTACTAGATTTATTTCTTACTGGACAGTATTTAAATTGCATGTACATGTAGTTAGTCTACAGGCCTACTTAAGTTACGTATAACACGATTGTAGGCCTATATATATGCATGTATATTGTGTTAATAATTGTATTTATGTATGCAATTCGTCATCGCAAATATTTGATTCAATGGCCACCAAACCACGTGACTTCATGCTCATTTGGCCGACGAGCGAAACAACACAACATTGTTGATATTAGCGTTAAAAAGCCACACAAAGTCAACAGAGACCTCGAGTACAACCTCGAAAAAACGTCGATTCGTGTCCCAGAATATCCGGTCAGCCGGATAAAGTCGACTGAGTCGAGCACACACGACAAAACAACAATATTTTGTGTGACCGCATTAAACCAGAAAGAAAATGGCGGCTGACGTTTGGCAGCGTTGCCGTTGTCGTGGAGCATTCTGGGACAATTGGCGTTTCAGACGAATGTTGCGTTTATAGATTCGTTGATTTTTTCATTACACCTCAAGGATATCGGCGCATTTGGCGATGGTTCTTATTGTACTTAGAAGGCACTTAATAACGCTGCAGGTAGTCCTATATATATAATATAATGATTGCCCAATATAATATGCGCCTATATTTCTTATATATGCAGCTCAATAATAAAAGCTGTAGCCATAAAGAGCGACTGATTTCTCAACACCGAGCCGTTCTGCGGCGGCAGACTTTATGGCTACTATGGCATTCATATTACGCATGCACGCATTGAATATCCTCGGTGGAGAAGGAGAGTATTAACGCCAGGAAGATCTAATCCCCTGGGACAAATCAGCAGCATAAAAAAGCCGAAATGGCGTGACGTATTCACTGCTAATGTTATTCTTCATCTGAGGGAGGAGAGAGGGTGCTCGTTTGCGTCTTATTTGACGACAGTGTTTACCTCACTTGGCATTTATGGACATGCCCCAGTGTTTGACGTTGATGGCCGTTCGTCTTGCTGTGTCAGTCGCTGTCGATAACGGTGTTGTAAAATCTGCTGATTACACCGTTTCACCCGGAGTTCAACCTACCAAAGCCTGTAGTTTACGAGACGACTGCTCCATGCACGGTTAGGCTTCAGACGTAGCCAACCGCCAACCCACCCTACCGACTGACTGACCGACAGACCGATTGCACAATTCTTGGATGTACGGCTGAATTCTTGGAACAATAAATCCGCCGGTCTTTGGCCCTAACGTTCGAATGAGCAATAAATCTTCTCCAGTCTTTACTACCATCTGAACACGCTTCGTTGCGCTGTAGCGAAATCAGCGGAGCAGACGCTGGCAGCGAAAGCAGATTCGGAAAAGCAGCATGAAGAGCAGGGTTTGGAACAGCACGAGTTACTGCAGCTGAAGTAGAAATGTTGACGTCATCGCCCAATAGAAGGGGTAGAAGGAGATAGAGCAAGAAGAGAAAGAAGAAGAAGGAGAAGAAGAAAACAAAAAGAAGAAGAAGAAGAGGAATAGGAAGAGACGAGGAAGAAGAATAGGAAGAGGAAGAAGAAGAGGAAGAAAAGAAGGATGAGGAGTTGGAGGATGAGGAAGAGGAGGACAAGGAGAAGAAGAAGAAAAGAAGAAGAACAACAACAAGAAAAAGAAGAAGAAGAAGAAGAAAGTCCCTTAGAAGCTTAGGCTAATTTGAGAGGAAGCCATCGGCATAAAGTTTTACGGGACTGTTACCGACTTTTATTTTTCTTGGCCTCGACACATAAGGACGAGTGACAAATCTTTTTTTGTCATCTGATTTTCCAACCGACATCGCATATGGTCAGCGTAATCATGATAGGTCAGTCCAAATTGGTGCCTCGTATAAAATAACGTTCTAAGATGTAGGATAGAATCGAATAGATAGTCTACCCTATCCAAGTGTACGAGATTCAGTCAAAAACTGGATGAGAATGAGTATGCGAAATACAGAACTGTCTACAACAGTCCACGTTTTACAATATTCTTGGCGTATCCCGCTAAAGTTACAATTTGGGTCGACAGATTTTTGCTGTACCTCACGTTGCATAGTTCACGGTGTCCGCGCATGCGTATAAGACCAAAAACCGACCGTTGGGACATGTAAACAATCATCTTTCACTGCATTATCCCAGGTGAGCATCTACGTGGTAGGAATGCGGTGGACATCTTAACCCCTTAATAACCAGGTGTCTCAGGTGCACACGCGGGATCGTGTGCTTGCATAACAAATTCGCTTTCCTCTGTTTTAAGACAACGTCTAACCGAATAAACGCTGCAGTATATAATTACAGTAGGTCAGGTCCTTCGAGAGACGCAGGCAGCTCAACCGACTTGCACCGAGGTCGATAAATGACGACGCTCTCCCCGTCTTGTGAGTGTGCATAATCCTTATCTGCTATCCAATGCCGTGATTCGTAGGCTAGGCTACTCTACCCATGGGCCCCTCTCATAAGGGCATGAGGCGGCACTCGTTTCCCTTTTGCAGGGAAAATTGACATCTCGTTTTTAGACTGCTACTTTTTGGTATAAAAACATTCATTGTAATAAAGCTCGTTTGGTACTAACGATGCACAAAGTTAAAATGAAAAATTTACAATAAAACCTCTATGATATACAATACATGTAGGCTATGCCAATTTTCGAAGTTTCCTGTTTTTCTGTTTCCTGTTTTTCATCTTCAACTCTTGCTAAACAAAATTCGCCGTTACCATTGTGTCTTGCCAATCTCGCAAGGATATCTTCGGACGTTCATGAATTTACCCTTTCACATTTGGCAACTGGACCAGGAAACTCTGATTACTCTAATGGACAACCTCTCTGACCCGACGCACGCTAGTGAATATGCTGGTGCCCTGCGCTTTGTTTTCCAGTGACACTTAGAATTTTGGATACTGTAATTAGCCTATGACCCAGTACCTACATGTACATGTAAAATACTCATAGATATCAAGTGTGCTCTCCTCCTCAAACTGCGAAAACTGAAATGAGACTGAAAATCAGATTTGAATTTCAGATGTTAAAATTAAATCGTGTGTGGTGGACTTGAGCTATATAATTTATAGTTTTTGGAAAAAATATATACCATACACTCAATGGCTGCAGAGTCAGGAAGCAGAATCAATTTAGGCTGCATGGATTGATTCCCATCCGATTCTATAGCGCTATCAGCTGAGGTCGAGTGTCCTCCGTGGGAATGAGTCGAATTAATGACCGCCATTGACTGGATAAATATAGGATCGATTCCTCCCCAGACGAGAGAAGGGGAGAGAGGGGAAAAAGGAGAGAGGGACGAGAAGGGAAAGAGGGGAGAGAGGGACGAGAAGGGAAAGAGGGGAGAGAGGGACGAGAGGGGAAAGAGGGGAGAGAGGGACGAGAGGGGAAAGAGGGGAGAGAGGAACGAGATGACTCACTGCATGCAGTCACTGGAAAACAGTGCCCGTCCTTTTATCACCCATCGGTGCACGTACCGTGAAGCGTGGTCGATAAAAAGCAGCGTATATCGATCAACTGACCTCTTCTCCATCCTTCCATCCTTCCCTCCATCCTTCCATCCATCCTTCCCTCCATCCTTCCTTCCTTCCACCCTTCCTCTCTCAGTCCGTTTCCGCTCTTGCTGCCTCTCCGAAAGATCGCAATCGTGGCCGAAGAGTCCCCGATCAATCGACCGTGAAGTGTTTCGACTCCAGTGGAAGTCACGAAGGCGTCGAAACAGTCACCGACCGATCGACCGACCGATCGACGACCGATCGACCGAACGACCGAACGACCCCTAGCCTGCCCTATGCTGCAGATGGCGCCTCGCAAGACCAAATACTTATGAACAATCTATCAAGCGCACCAACTGCACGTCTGCCTGTTGTTTGCTCTAATTATAATGTTAATAATGATAATAATAATAATAATAATAATAATAATAATAATAATAATAATAATAATAACAATAATAATAAGGGCCATTCTGGACTGGTTTTTAAACAAGTAGTTAGTAATAAAGTCCCTGAGGGATCCTAAATACCCCGGGGCAAAAAACATAATAGCAATAATTATAATAATAGTAATATAACAACAACAACAACATCATTATCATCATCATCAACCACTGTTGTCTGTCCAGAGCGATATGGCTCAGCCCCTGGAGTGATGTTCCACCCCATTCAACCACATGTACATTGTTTATCCATTCTTTATGGTGTTGAACCATCCATTATTTTGTCCGATCACTAATGTCTTCATATTCCGACCATCATGCAGTCTGCGTAATATAGGCCTAAGTGCATGGCCGTATACGAATGAATGATAATAGTTTCCTGTGAATTGTCTTCTATATAAAATTCGGCTTAATATGAATCCGTCTGCAGTACAGTTCTGCGCAACTGATTTTTTTCTACGCTCATCCTATTCTCATAATCCTCCGGTAGCATTTTCTCTCCAAGGCCAGTAGGTCTACTCTTCTTTCGATGCATTTCATTAACACTCAAGCCTCGAATCCATGACTTATTCCATGTAACTTGCAATTGAGACCGCATGTTTTTCGGACACTCAGTTTTGTCATCAGCGAACGCTAGCATTCACAGAAAAATCCTATCCCTATTTCTTTTCATTCTGAGAGATCACCTGTGCTTCGGGTTAAGAATTCAATACCGACATTTAATTTACTGGAGAGATCATACATGTATATAGACCATGCAGAGCGAAAAATCTCTAGACGGAATGAGAGCCCCGCAATGACCACCAATCCCTCGAGGCAAAGATTAGGGATCACGTGACCCAGTTTCAGACATGCAGCTTGGCGATTAACTGTATAATACCGGGTAAAAGATAGCAAAAAAACCAATATGACGTTTCAGATGTCGACCTTGAATCAGTGTCTTCAATGACATATATATATATATATCATATATATATATATATATGCAGGCATGTTTTGATAAAAAAAAAACACGCAGGTGTATGCAATGGTCTTTTAGTAGTCCACCTATAATCCTTTATGTATATATATATGTATATATATGTATATATATATATACCTAAACGTACATATACCTATATGTATATATATATATGTATATATATATATATATAGGTGGACTACTAAAAGACCACAGCATGCCCCTGCGTGGTTTTTTAGGTCAATTGTGCCTGAAGTGTTTTCATAGAAAGCAGACGAATTCTACCTCAAACTGTAGTTCTGGACACATCCATACAGACAGTGTATTTAGTGTAACGATCGGCGATCTGTGCAAGACAGTCCATGGGTCAGGGCGTTCATAATATTAGACGTCCGCGGGCTCTGATTGAACAAGAAACGCACCCGACCAACCGACGAACCGTGCTGGGAGGAGTAGGCCCTTTTAAACCGCAGCCGACATCAAGACAGTCCCCTGCTATACAGTGCAGTGTTTATCTAGTGCCTCTGCTTGGGGTGGGGGTCAGCTTGATGGGGGCGGGCGGGAAAAACCGTCGTTTTGCTGAGCCAGACACCGACGAAACTCTTTGACTTCAATTTTTTCTGACTACCCTTTTCTGTTTTTTCGTCTAAATGTTTTTTCGTTACTTTAATGCTGCACATGCGCAGTAGAATTCTTCTTCTGACAGGGGATCTTGATCGACATATTATTATCTGCATGCAAATAGGAGCTGTGAAAGCTTTTAAGAGGGAATGTTGCGTATATAATTTTATGGGGGATTGTAGTCTATACATGTGAACGACACCTCTAGATTTTTTTCTGGGGATTCTTAGTCCTGGGTACTTCCCCCCCTCCCCTCGCCCTCCCCTCCCCCTCGAAGGGACGTCAAGATTAAACACTGGTTGCAATGGAAGTCACGTTCCCTTAAAGTAAACAATCGTTAAAACGTCCGTCTTTCTGCTCTGGCTGCTTCTCAAGCGAACTCGATTGTCAAACCGAAACACATTATTAGCATCGATTCGTCACAGCGATGTTTTGACAGTTTGCTCGACCGCAGTGATTTACATCGTCCTGGTCAAAGATAAGAAGTGCCGCACTTTCTTAGCTGCACTGATTTGACCCAGCGCATCGAGAAACACGGCTGTCAATCAACATACATATACGAGCGCACACAGTATGACATGTAGTAGTATAACATCCAAAGGTTAAAATTAATAAGGTTCATGTATGTATGTATGTATGTATGTATGTATGTATGTATGTATGTATGTATGTATGTATGTATGTATGTATGTATGTATGTATGTATGTATGTATGTATGTATGTATGTATGTATGTATGTATGTATGTATGTATGTATGTATGTATGTATGTATGTATGTATGTATGTATGTATGTATGTATGTATGTATGTGTGTGCATGTATGTATGTATGTATGTACATACGTACGTACGTATGTACGTATGTATGTATGTATGTATGTATGTATGTATGTATGTATGTATGTATGTATGTATGTATGTATGTATGTATGTATGTATGTATGTATGTATGTATGTATGTGTGTGTGTATGTATGTATGTATGTATGTACGTATGTTCAATAATACTCTCCTTTGGGTGTGGTTTTTAATCATATATAATACTGGCTACAGAGTGTGAAGGATGTGTGTTAATATTTGTAGCTCCCGCAGTATCACATACAAAGTGGCAGAGGTGTCAGCACAGTGGCGTCTCCCTCTGTTTCTGCCAACAAACATCTTGGAGACTACACGTCATCAAAGGAGAAGTTTGGACGACACCAAACAAATTGCAGGGAGACTTCGAGTTTTGCCACGTTTCAAAGTAATTTCGATTGCAGTAAGTTTCTTTAGCCCCTCCGTCATCTTATAACCGTAATAATAGTAATAATAACATAATAAATTAATAATAGTAAAATTATAACAGTAAAAACAAAGCATGCTGTATTTACTGATGTACTTGGACTTGGTCAACTAACCTATAATAACTGAGCGTCTCTGAGTAATCACTTTGAGGAGACGTTATAAAAACTCTCGCAACAAATAAATGAATGAATAAGAAATATTCAACCACCACTTGGTATTCTGCTGATGCATACATTGACTTTGTAAAACTTTAAGAGCTATACGGTACTGCAGTCTGATATTCCCATTACGATATGCAGTCTTTCAATCCTTTAAATATTGATGTTTTCACTAAGTTTCTCACAGATGAACTTGTAAACATCGCTGGTCTATGTTGTGTGAAGTTTTGCTGATGCTCTATGATAATTATTCGATTGACGAAACAGAGCTTCCATCACTATATAGGACATAATTATTATGCAAGGATCATCCATTTGCATCCAGTCGGAAAACGATGTCGTGTGAGCATGCCCTTGAATATTCGATGGAGGCCGCGTGGTCTGTATACTTTGGGACTCACATAAAGGTCAACATAAGAGTCCCGTATGAGTGGAAAATAATAATGATGATAATAATGATAAAATAATAATAACGATGATAATAATGATAAAAATAATAATGATAATAATAATATTACTAAAGACCTAATACTACTGCTGCTGCTACTGCTACTGCTACTGTTACTGTTACTGCCACTGCCACTGCCACTGCTACTGCTACTGCTACTGCTGCTGCTACTGCTACTGCTACTGCTACTGCTACTGCTACTGCTACTGCTACTGCTGCTACTACTACTACTACTACTACTACTACTACTACTACTACTACTACTACTACTACTACTACTACTACTACTACTACTACTACTACTACTACTACTACTACTACTACTGCTACTAGTAACAATAATAATAATAATAATAATAATATAATGATAATGATAAATAAATAAATTAATAATAATAATCTTCTTTTAATTTGAAACTCCCACAAGGCAGTATGATTACAATTCATAGTATGAACGGATGATCACAAGTTATTACAGGAGTCAAATTTAACTGTTGGCAGCCATGCAAGGCACCATCACGTCCTGTTGCCAAGTTTACCAACGCCATCTGCCGAATGGAAGGTTGAGTGGACCTTTGAGACAGAGTGCTTGCCATTTGTGGGGCGCGGTGCATGGTGTAATGGGTTTGTTCGTTGCCTTGCAGCCGAAGGGTTGCAGGTTCGAATCCACCTCAAGTCGCCGCGTAGGGACCCTGGGCAAGTCCTTCACTCGCAATTGCTCAGCGCTTCTTCGTGAAACTCCGATTCAGTGTCCGCGCTGCAGTCGGGAGCGCCTCTGAGTAGGAATCTTGAAGGGGCGCTATAACAAGTGCACACACATACATTAGGCCCACCCTAAACTCCTCCCCAAGGGTTCCATGAAAGTGTAGGCATGCAGACAGCCATAGGATGAAGCTTTAGCTGTGAAATTTTATTACGAATTTACTGTATAGGTCTATCAGACAGTTTTTCTGCAATGAATCTCGCAGCGTTACGCGTGATATTTGCTCGCAAACAGTTTTACAGCTTTTCCCATGGCATCTGAGTTTCGAAGCCTTACATAAAGTATGCATTGCGCTTTTGCGATTATAAATTGAATAAGGTCACGAAAACCGCTTGAATTAGAAAATATTGTCGAATTTGGGGCAAGACACTCGCTATTACTCTCTCCTATACACCGGACTATTCCCACATTGAAAGGTATATGGCATATGGACATTTAACACGCCGAATATGCATTCAAGCAGCTTGTCGTAAATGCAGACACTGTAAAATACGACATGCATGGTCATTGGTCACATGGCCCATAGATGTGTTATGTGGTCTAAATGCTCTGTAGAATATTCATGCATGGTCGCTCGCACATAGGAGCAAGAGTATAGGCCTAACTGTCCGGTGTTGGAAATAAATCCGAGGTACACAGTGTCCAGGGCAAATCTCCGTTTCCTCTGCCCCAGAAAAAATTGATGTCTATTATTTCACTACTTTTTTAGCAAATGTCTTTGCAATAAAACACTAATGACAGCCTATACTAATGAAGGGAAGATGGAATTAACATTTGGAAACCTCTACGAAAAACGAGACTGACGTACCGTTAATAATAATTTCCAGCTTTTCATTTATCAAGTTCTTGCCTGAAAAAATTAACAGTGGGCCTTTTGAATTACCAACAAAAGGAACGTCATGCTCAATATACTCCACAGAAGCTTAGGCCTACTTTAAAAAAGTGACCCGTGAACTATAAACAAAGTATTGCTTCGCCTGATCTTGACGAGTTCTAGCCGTTCCAGAATGTAATTTTTTTTTATGTCTCCGGATATTTTTTTGAAATCCCGATGGATCTGGGATACCTCGGGTAAAAAATAATGATAGGCCTATTTTTCGTCTATTCAACAATCCGGTTGACAGACCGCAACCGGTAACAGTGTATAATTATGCGTATGCAGTTGTAACAGTTTACAAGAACTCAGATCACAGAATACATAAAATAATCTTAGCTATAGTAACAGAACAGACAGCCTGCAAAATCGGAGCTATAATAGCAGCCTACCACGCACGTCCGCCATATAGGCTACGGAGCGCGAACTCGTTACCACTGGCTCTCCATGCCAGCGTGTTATCTAATGCGCTACCGGGACCTCCCCCATTTAATATATGATTTTGGAGACTGAATTTCCTCCGTCTCCAGAATCTTTATTAGGCTTTTTCTTTAATAAATTTATCGTATTTCCAATTTTGTCTTGCATTGAAAAACTGTTGATGTAAAAATGCTTCAAAATACATGCACCGCCAACACTGATCTCTTACGACGTTCTTAGCGTCGACAAAAATTATGCAGACATCCAGCTTGTCCCTCCGTTAAGGTTGACCGGCCACACCATGCCCTCTGCTGAAAATGTCTAGAACCGCCACTGATCTAGATCCATGCATGCAGGTTGTATTCTATCGGTCGGGTTATCCTACGGCGGGATAATTGGATAGGTGTATTAAATAACCTTTAAAAACTTTTTCCCTATGCATGCCAATGGGGGATTTTACCCCCAAAACCCCCTTGTCTACGCCACTGCTAAGCCATATTATTACAGCTTCAGTCTTACTCTAATCAGTCTATAGATATGGCCTGCCTAATTGTTACTCAATCCTTTCCTAATCAATAATTTCTTACATCTCAATGCAGTTTGGTATACGCAAGCTTATATGGGAGCAGTATATACTATTACTGAGACCATGTATATGCTTTGTATTCTTTGATGTTTATAGGACCATTTCGTTTTTATGAGATCATCTCCTGGCGGTGTATATATATATAGGGCTACACTCAGCGAGTCGGTTTTTCGACGTAGGAAAAAACGCTTTTGGTCATCATCCCACGCGTACTTAATGAATTATGCAGGCACACAATGTCATATAGTTATACACATACACTACACATTCTCACATAACTGCTTTTCTATATGCATAGTGCATCAAATATGCACTATATTTAATACACTAAATTGGGTCGATCAAAAGCTTGTCAATAATAACCTAGGCTCCAATATATATATATATATATATATATATATATATATATATATATATATATATATATAAATATATATATATACATGTATATAGGTTTGTCATCAAATTTGTTTCATAACCGCGCACCCCACTTTCTAAGGAGCGCCCTGATTATACTAATCAGGGCCTATATAAATATTACTTATATATAGGCCTACACGTAGGCCTATGCGCTAATGGATACAAATAAACCTATATACACTGCACACATATTCATGTACTATACTGTATGCACATGTATGTATATGCATTGCACATACACAAAGGCGTTTAGGGGATCGAGCTGCATGCAGCAGTGGTATAATATCATCGCATCCCATCACCATTTTGTCGACTGCTGTTAGCCCTGCGGGGGTTGGGAAGACCACAGACCATATGGACCGTTGAAATCATCCGATGATTACAGGAGTTGCCCCCAACCCACAACCCTCCCCCCGGGGATCATTTCAACCACCAAAATTCAGTCGGAGGAGTCGCCGCCCACCCCCCGTGAGTCCCCGACCTCTTCTTGCCGCACCGGGTCTATTATCGAACAATACACTCGTCCGCAAACACACACAAACACTCACAAACATTCACATTCACAGACAGACAGACAGACAGACAGACAGACAGATAGATAGACAGAGAGACACGGAGAAACAGAAACAGAGAGATATATAGATAAGAGAGAGAGAGAGACATACACAGATACGTCTCGTTGTTGGGCTGTTACTAGGCGCTATATAAATCAATTATTAGAATTACAGTTACTCAACAGGTGACCCGTCGAAAGAACGACCGTCAAAAGAGCGTCCACAATAGGGCGCCGACAATAGAGCGCCGACAATAGGGCGCCGCTCCTAAAAGAAATAATATCGCGAACGATATCTCGAACGAGACGGCCTAGAGGTGATAAAATAATTATTTCTTTGAAAACGGTAAGAGATCCACCACCATATGACTTTAATGTTTAACGACAAATTAACGAGATGCATAAACTATAATAATTATATGAAGTACAAATAAAAGTAGTAATTTAATTAGAAGTTTAAACTATAGTGTAGGTCTATACATATAAACCAGCAGGTGAACCAGCGAAGCGGACACGGCTTCTATGTCTAATGAAAATGTTTTCTCAGGAGTAGACCAGTTGAATGGGTGAAGAGTTGATGAAATCAAAGTCTTCGCGTGGAATTGGTCGTTGGCTGCTGAGAATGCAGTTGTCTGAGGTATGAGGATGAGGAGGAGGTGCAGCTCATGAAGCTGATGTTTCCAAAGTGATGAATTCACCGCATCATTAATGCAAGAAACGCGCCATGCATGATGCGCAGATCTCCACTGACGGCGATGATGGCAGCGGCGAGATGCCATAGATGGCTGCAGCAGCAGCAGCAGCAGCAGCAGCAGCTGCGGGTATAGAACGATGGAGTGTACGCTCATCATCATCATCACCATCATCATCAACGAGATCACGGCGATCATCTGCAGCAGTAGCCAACGTACACAGGCGATGATGCCACGGCAATCTATAAATATATTATGAGAGCATTAGTCGCAAATGCAAGCTCTTTGGACGCCCACGTATATATATATATATATATATATATATATATATATATATATATATATATATATATATATATATATATATATGCACTTATATATATGTGTGTATGTATATATAAGGGTCTGTATATATATATATAAGTGTATGTATATATATATAAGTGTATGTGTATTAAAAAACTGTTTTCGCCAGAGGGCGAAAGTGCTTGTATTTAAGTGCATGTCTCTAAGTGTATGTATATATTATATATATATATACATGCACTCGTGTGCATGTGTATTTGGGCATTAACGATAAGCCTAATTGTGGCAGGTTTATGTAGGTATAAGTCGAGTAACACTGAACATAAATAAAAAGTCCGGATGCAAGGGGATTGGGGGTGGGGCGCACGTCTTGAATGGCATAATATCCGATCACGATATAATAATAATTAGACGAGAAAAGGTCAGCGTTTGTACGAGCAATTCGTTATCCGATCGGATTTGCTCGGATGCAATTTAATATCTGTATCTAGCCTACGCTTATACATACATAGACGTACGCCCTATAGCCTATAGGTACACTTGCACATATATGTGGCCCGTCACCACGAAATCAGTCGCTTATCGCAGTTGTCATTAGGCAGAATATGACCAAAAAACGATGGAAAACCTCAAACCGGCCGTAATTGACATTATTGCAATAACAAGTAGATCTAATAATGATACATATGTTTAATATAAATGACATATAAAAGTTTTGTTTAAACGCATCTAAATGTGTAAAATCAATTTTTACTAAGAGCCTCAAGTCTGTTTCGAGATGGAAAGTCAGAATTTTAGTCAAAATTTGCCACTTTTGTTGCTATATTTAATTAGGTTACTGGTCGTGTGGGAAAGCGTGTCTGGTCTTGTTTTGAACAAGAAACTCCCCTGTTCTTTTCTGTTAATAAAATATGACATTCCTATATTTAATACGCACACAGATTGGCCCAAAAGTCCCAAAACTGAACAAAGGAGGAGGGCGACACTAATAATCTTTGCAATGGCAGTGTCGTTAAGCAGCAATAACAGGCGTCAAAAGAGCGCAGACAAATGCGCGCAAAAAAGCGCGCAAAAAAGCGCGCAACGGAAAAGAAATTTGAGAACAGTTAAAAATATTCATGTTTCATACATCTAAGTTTTCATAGGCTCTTCCTATGTCCGACTTGTTATGCTGATTGTCGGCGTCATCATCATCATCATCACCGTCATCGTCATCGTCATCGTCGTCATCGTCATCATCGTCATCGTCATCACCATTATCATCATCATCATCATCATCATCATCATCATCATCATCATCATCATCCTCATCCTCATCATCATCATCATCCTCATCATCCTCATCATCCTCATCATCATCATCATCATCATCATCATCATCATCATCATCATCATCATCATCATCATCATCATCATCATCATCATCATCATCATCATCATCATCATCATCATCATCATCATCATCATCATCATCATCATCATCATCATCATCATCATCATCATCATCATCATCATCATCATCATCATCATCATCATCATCATCATCATCATCATCATCATCATCACCACCACCACCACCACCACCACCACCACCACCACCACCACCACCACCACCACCACCATCATCATCATCATCATCATCATCATCATCATCATCATCATCATCATCATCATCATCATCATCATCATCATCATCATCATCATCATCATCATCATCATCATCATTGTTCAATTTGTATTTCTGCTGCTGCGTTTCAGTTTCATTATGTTTAGATGTTCATTAAAAACATTTATATGTATTGGGTCTATTTGTTCTTAATCGCGCGCATTTGTCTGCGCGCATTTGTCGTGCGCGATTTTGTTACTGCGCGCATTTGTCTGCGCGCATTTGTCTGCGCGCTTTTGTCATGCGCGCTTTTGACCGTGCACCGTCGGCGCTATATAAAATATTCTACTCAAGACGACTCATGACTTTTGTTGAGCGTGTGTGCCATCGGTCTTTGTTGTCATAAGTTAATAATTGTTAAACTATGGATCCCTTCTCAATTGAGCGTGTCTGTGTTCACTCATCCGTATCCATTATTCTTCGTCTGTTGTTGCTGTTGCAGGGTCTTCGATTCCAGACGCATCCATCCATGTAGCCATTCCATCTCCCGTTCGCCATCCACTCCAGCACAGCACTGCATCCATTGATCAGATGCATTGATGGAAGGACAAACATGGAATTAAAAGAGTGGGAGGAGGAGGAGGAGGAGACCTTCTCCGTCGTCGAACAACTGAACATCTCCATCTCCATCTCCACCTCCAACTGCTGCTGCTGCTGCTGCTGCCGTTGTATGCATTCCTCACGACGTCTTCAGAGAGTCAATAGACGATCGGAACATCTGTCAATGACGACCACCTGTCTGCAGGAGACTTCCAATCCCGTTCAGCCCATGCAGTTATACATTTATATATATATATGCACATATATATATACGTAATTGTGTGTAGGCCTATGTACATGCATATGCATATATTTATATGTATATGTAGTTAGGTATATGTATGTATGTGTCTATATGTATATGTGTATATTGTATATGTTCATGCATGTGTACATGTATATGTATAATCGTATATGCATACTATATATAAATATTTATATATATATATATGCATGTAATAGATACATTTAAATAAATATATACTCGAATACTATTCGAGTATATATGCATATGCATATGTACATGTGACTATGTATATATTATATATGTACATATGATATGTATATGTGTACGTATATATATGTATATATTTATGCATGCTGGGGGTTGGGACTGTCGACCGGAAATCCGAATGTAATCGCTCAGCCGTCTCTGGTCAGTGTGGTGACAGTGTTCATCCGGCAACGACCTGTAGTCCTGTTTAGCCGTGTCTTTGAAAATCCGTCATGAGACGTATACACTGATGTCGAAATGTAAATACGTTGTATACGTCTACTGCAGAGAGCCGTCTGCTTTAGACCATCGTCGTCTCATTTATCAGTTAATTGATCGAGTGATGAGGCGCTTCAACATCATCGCTGCAGGAATGCAGAATGGATGAATACCAAACGACGTGTACATGTAGCGATTGTAGCTAATACTAGAGGGAAATACCTTTAATTTGATGCATTAAGTATAAATAAATGTCAAAAATTGGCGAAGTTATACGCGTGCAAAGTCGGGACATTTATGCTGGACCACCCTGTATATACAGGGTACGCCAAAAATGACCCCCCAGGTTTTTTGCCAATATCTTAACCAAAAGTAAGAATTTCAAAATGAACTTTTACAGTCTTAAAGACAATTCATATTTACACATGATGGCCAGATTTCATCAAAATATTTCAAACAGAACGAAAGTTATACCACTTTTAGGGAGGCCACCCACCGTTTTTGACGATATGTTTATATATAACATTTATATGTCTATATATATAATATATATATATATATATCCTAGCATGTATGCAAATTGTAGAAAAATGACTGACTATAATCATAATTATGTTGATTTATGTGAAGTTGGTGTGTATATAATAATTAAAACCTCTGATTCTTTGCTGACCGCACTGCGAATTGCCTTGGACTATATACTCTCCATTGGACAGCCCCTGTGACAGCGCTCGTGAATAACCTGGTGCCCTGCGCTTCGCTTTCGATTGATGCTTTCTAAATTTGGGGATCACGATTACGATTTGCTATGGGACCCAAGAAAGACCATGGGGTGGGGGCGTTGAACCCCCGCGACCCTTCGAAAATTCTCACCCTGTAGCCAGCGAGACTCCGGTCTCTAACATGAGAAGCCATTGGTATGCGAGTCGGCTACCTCACCCAGAAGACGCAAGGGGCGAGCGTTCTAAACAATTAGCGATTCGATTGAAGTGAAAAAAGAAGAAGACAGCAGCGTCTCGATCTCTTGTATATACAGTTATATGCTGCGACTGAATTGCCTTTGCGTCTTCTTCTCTGCAGACAGATCGTCCAATTCGTGACTTGGATGACTAACTGATGAGCAGCTCTTCTTCTTCTTCCTCTGCAGGTCCAGTGATTCAGTTGGTTCTGTTGGATGCACACAGTGCACAGCAGTGTGGGGTTCATGCTTAGTATTCTACAGGAAAGTGCGTGCGGAGAGAGGGAGAGGGAGAGGGAGAGGGAGAGGGAGAGGGAGAGGGAGAGGGAGAGGGAGAGGGAGAGGGAGAGGGAGAGGGAGAGGGAGAGGGAGAGGGAGAGGGAGAGGGAGAGGGAGAGCGAGAGCGAGAGCGAGAGCGAGAGGGAGAGGAGAGAGGGAGAGGGAGAGGGAGAGGGAGAGAGAGAGAGAGGGAGAGAGAGAAAAGAGAGGCCCACATAGAGAGTGAAAGAAAGAGAGAGCTAAATATTTATTATATGGGCATATTCTGGCATTTGCGACTATATATAGAACTTAGTTCTTCTAGACTAAACTTCATTCATTGCATCGGAAGTTATATCGTGTATACCTCTGTTAGTAGACTAAGCTCGTGAATAAGCTGATGCCCTCATGAGGTCACCTTGTGAGTGGCGCTTTAGAAGCATGAAGCCTATTTACAATTACGATTACAATCAACAGAATTTCATCTGTAACTTCTGTAGAGAGACTGAACAAACACGATGTCTTTTTGTGTGATGTCTAACTAATTTTCCGTTTATATCAGTATGCGTTTCAACTTTGAGTTAGCTTAATTAAATAATAGGAGTTTCATGAACAGTTTATAGGTCGAATTAGGTCTAATCACATGATCCTAATTAAAGACGATTTTAATCGGTTTACAGGGTGCGCCAAAAAAAGTAATCCCCCTACGGTTTTCAGCCCATATTTTGGCCAAACATACGAATTTTTAAATGAAACTTTACAGTCTTAAAGGCAATTCATATTTACGTACAATGGTAAAATAAAAATTAAAATATTTCAAACAGAACAAAAGTTATATCACTTTTAGTAAGGCTACCCACCTTTTTTGACGATTCAAAAACGCGACGCAACAAAAAGTAGCAAAAAAACCAATTTAATTATTCTGGCCAATATCTTGGCCGGAAGTAAGAATGTCGAAATGAAATTTTACAGGCTTAAAGACAATTCATATCTACACATGATGGTCCGATTTCAGCAAAATATTTCAAACAGAATAAAAGTTATGACACTTTTAAGGAGGCCACCCACCGTTTTTTGATGATTCAAAGACGTAACGCAGCAAAAAGTAGCAAAAAACACGATTTTATTAAGTCTCATCTCAAATAATTGTTATCAAATAGGCTTTAATAATGCCAGATGATCATTATTATTACCATTTAAAAAAGGAACAGGGTGCCAGCGTAGCTGCACGTCACTGAAAAGTCACATAGCAAGATGATAATCAAATTGGTAAATAAGGAATCTGTCAGATTAATCAACAGGTCCATCGAGAACTTTGCAAAGAGACTCAAAAGAAGTTTTGGCACTGGTGGTGGGCACATTGAACACAAGTTGTGAAGCACTACCAAGTCATTTGACAACAGTTATTTGAGATGAGACTTAATAAAATCGTGTTTTTGTTACTTTTTGCTGCGTTTCGTTTTTGAATCGTCAAAAAACGGTGGGTGGCCTCAATAAAAGTGGTATAACTTTTGTTCTGTGTGATATATTTTGATGAAATTTGACCCTCAATTGCAAATATGAATTGTCTTTGAGCTTGTAAAATTTCATTTCGGAATTCTTACTTTTGGTCAAGATA
>CATKHU010000245.1:0-22227 GCA_949752735.1 Lumbricus terrestris
ACAGACTAGAGGAAGAAATCGCTCCAAAACAGGCAGGATTTAGACCAAAACGAGGCACAAGAGATCAAATAGTGAACATAAGGATCATCTTGGAAAAGGCAAGAGAGAGAAATCGACCGTTGTACCTTTGCTTCATAGACTTCTCCAAGGCTTTCGACATGGTTAGGCACAACCAGCTGTGGCTAGCCATGCTCGACACAGGATTCCCACCGCAGCTGGTAGAAATAATCAGAAATTTATACAGACAACAACACGCTAACGTGAGAACGAACGACCTCACATCAGCATGGTTCAGGGTAAAGGGAGGGGTCAGACAAGGATGCAACCTCTCACCATGCTTATTTAATATTCTATCGGAGCAGGTGATGCGGATAGCATTGGAAGGCTTTGGGGAGGCCTTAAAATCGGAGGGAGGATTATAAACAACCTCAGATATGCTGATGATATTGTTCTGATTGCTACATCTCCAGAAGAACTTCAGGAAATAGTGAATCGCGTAGAGAAGGCAGCAGAACAGTTCAACCTGAAGATAAATGTAGGGAAGACGAAGGTCATGACAACCACTGATGAGATTTTGACAACAGAAGTGAGCGCAGGACAGCTGGATCAAGTGGATTCATTTGTTTATTTGGGATGCCGGGTTACAAAGGATGCAAATTGCACGGGAGAAGTAAAATCAAGACTGGCGATGGGAATGACGAGTCTGGTAAATATGACGAAGATTTGGAAAAATAAAGCTGTCAGCAACAGAACAAAAACGAGACTACTGAAGGCATTGGTGTTTCCTGTGGCGACATACGGGTGTGAGGCATGGACTTTAAAGAAAGAGGAGGAAAGACGCATACAAGCATTCGAGAACAAATGTCTTAGAAAAATATTAAGAGTCCCATGGACAAAAAAATTGACCAACGAACAGGTGTACTCCATAGCAGGAACAAAGCAATAATATTATTGTTGACCCACGTAAAAGCAAGAAAGTTACGATACTTTGGACACGTCATGAGACAACAGAAGGACTGCGTAGAAAGCAGCCTGATGACGGGACTGATGGAGGGAGAAAGAGGAAGAGGAAGACAAAGAACGGCATGGATAGACAACATCTTGAAATGGACTGGACTTTCGGGGAGGAGGTTAATGAACATGGCAGGAGATAGACAACTGTGGAAAATGCTCATCCATTTCGTGCAGCCAACCGTCGCAGAGCGACGATGGCGGAATGACATGACATGACATGACATGACATGACACACAATGCAGATTGAATGAGTTCGAACAAGTATTCAAAGGTTTTTGCGCAGAACCTTGAGCACCGCCTACATGCGCAGTTGCCCAGTGCCATTGACGACTTGTGCCTTGCCAATAGGCCTACGTTTATAACGGAGCTCACGCATATTATGTAAGCACTTCTCCTTAACCTACAACTCCTTACAATTCTCCCAGCCCAGATATCTTCGCGAACTGTTCACCATCCAGCCTACCCGTTCTACCCGATCATCCGCCTGCCTTACACTCTCTCGACCGCCGATCACAAGCCATCTCAAGTTCTCCAACCGAGCCAAATCCAACTCAGCACTACGCCTTTGGAATGATCTGCCTGCTGACTTTCGATCCTTTTCAGTTCCTCCTCCATCATTACTAATCACACACCTTCACCTTCCTCAGGCTCCTCTATCCATCACACCTCGGGTTTTATCTGGGCTGGGAGCATTGTAAAGAGTTGTAGGTTAAGGAGAGAACTTTGAAGTGGATTCGCTCTGGGATTTTCAACCAGTGAAGTGACTTGAGGATGGGGGTGATGTGATGATGTCTGGGTGTTCTGGTGACGGCTCTAGCTGGAGAATTTTTAATGAGTTGGAGGCGCTTAAATTGTGAAGAGCCAAGGTTTACGAACAGAGAGTTGCAATAATCAAGTTTTGAGTGGTCGATGGACGTCGCAATGGTGGAAGCAGTTTTGAAATCGAGCATAGATCGGATGCGACGGAGGTCCCGGATGTGAAATTGTGCATGAAGCAGGAACGCGATAAGTTAGAGATTGTGGTCGACGTAGTTGACCAAGATATCCGTGTTGAACTCGAGACACTTTTCAATGATGTTACGCAGCGTAAAGATTTTCTCGTTACACGATCTACCTTCTATAAATCCTGCTTATTCGTCCCTGAGTATTTTATCTACTTCTGATCGAAGGCGATTCATGGCAACACCATGCAGAACACCTTCCTAGGTATCGATAGTAGTGTTATTCCTCGCCAGTTGTTGCAGTCACTAATTTTGATTTCCCCTATAACGAGATTGTGACCAGATCCAATGTCCGCTCCTCTGTTGGCCTATGCCCTGACGTCTTGGAGTGCCGATCGCCATCAACTGATACTTAAGTAGTCGACCACATTTCTTGTTCCTCCTCCCGGCGAGGTCCAAGTAGCCTTGTGTATTCCTTTGTGGTAGAAGAAAGTGTTTCCTATGGACACTCCGCCTGCGCCTGCCGCTGTTTTAGGAATCGCTCCCCATTGTCATTAGTTGTCTCCGCTGTGCCATATGGGCCCACGATTCCCGACATTCCTCTCCTGTCAGCGTCCAGTTTGGCATTAAAGTCACCCATCACGATCTTGACATCATAGCTCGGAATCTCGTCGATCACACCTGCCTGGCTGATTGTAAAACTCGTCTTACTACTCTTCCTCCGCGACCTCCGTCGGTGCATATAATTATCTGGACGACCGTGACCTTAGCGTGTTTTGTATGGAATCTTGCTGTGATTACACAGGTCAACAGATTAAAAAAAAAATTTCCCAGCGATATTTTAACCGATCTTTGGTATTTTGGGACTGCTGAATTCAGCTATGAAAGTGGTTTTTTCAAGTTGGCTCTAGTTTGTGAGATAATGGGTACCTACCATAAACTAATAGTGGCCACTTGTGTAACGTGTTATAAGCACGAATAAAGTAAATGAACTGTAATCAAATTAACTTTGAAATTGAAATAAGTTCCACAGAAAGTACAAATAAGAGATAGTAAATCTTTTGAACAAATATACAAGTGCAAAATAAGCACACGAAATATTTCTATTTGGTTTTATTCCCAGGTAAATATGAATACTTCACGAAGAGGCTTAAATGCTAATGCATTCTGCTATATTTTTGGCGAATACTGTATTGAGAAATATAGAAAAACATGCTATAGACTCTGTGAAACAAGCTTATCTCGCTTGTTTTGGAGTGGCACATGTAGACCAAGACAAGCCTTGGCCTCTTGGGCTCCTCCTAAGGTCTGTAAAACCTGCGTTGAATGCTTACGGCAGTGGACAAATAGAGAACGGAAGAGTTAAAATTTCGGTGTTCATGTGATATGACCTGGAGAGAGCAGAAAACAATGATGCTATTTTGTGTAGTTAAGTGAAAGGTTTCAATCTATACAAGAAATGCAAGTGGGAATATCCTGATTTTTAATCAGCGATCTGTTCCACACAGTGGTGAGGAAGTCCCCATAGCAGTGTACCCCACTTCCTGACCTTCCATTGTCAGATTCTGAAGAAAATCGGAATTTATAAAGTAGCACAGCAGATAGCAGTGGAAGTGAATATGAAGCACTGCTACACATCAGCAGTTTTCCCAAAAGAAGCTCAGTGATCTGCTACGGGATCTCAGTCTCTCAAAGCATGCATCAGATCATTTAGCATTCAGACTAAAAGAAAAGAACTGGCTACATAAAGTCAGAAGCTAACCTAGCAGCTTATCGAACAAGTGAGGTATATAGAACTTCATCCAAGATGATGAACTTGTATAAGTACTGTCGTAACATCCTTGACTTCTTCATAAAATGGGAATGGAATATAGACCAGAAGATTGGCACTGCTTATAGACAGCTCCAAGAGAAGCTTGAAATGTGTCTTATTGCACAATTGTGACCTATTATGTTCCTCTCTTCCAAGTAGCGCACCCAATAAAGCTCATAGAAGAATATGAAAATATAAAATTGATCTTGCAGAAGCTCTTTTATAATGAACACCAGATGTATAATTGTGTTGATCTGAAAATGGTAAATTTCTTGCTTGGCCAGCAAAGTGGATAGGCCTATATGAAACACTCTTGCTTCATCTGCTTGTGGGATTAGTAGGGCAAAGCAAGATCATTGGCAAAAGGTGACAGTGCCCTCTAGAGAAAACATGGCGATAGGTGCAGCAAATATATCATTAAGGAGCCATTGGTGGATAGGGAAACAATTCACCAGGATATAAAGACCACGGAGGAAAGATATCAAGGCAAATGGGACACCCACAAGATCGCAGACTATTGCTGGAGCCCCCAATGTGACTGTCCTGATGACGTACATAACAGAAAAACGTATAAAAAACGTTTTTCAATGCAATAATTCAATTACTATGCTTATCTTAATCAGCTTGCCATGTGTATATGTTATTATACTGAATAAATTGCCATTTATGTATTGAATATGTGCACTTCTGTACAAATCTATGGCTATTTCAATGCATTTTGCCACTAGGCATTTCTAACCAATTTAATTCTCATATTGTCTTTAAAAACTCAAAAACTAGAGCCAATCTAGCAAAACCGACTTCATATTCGGAATCAGCACCACAAAGTTACCCTAAATTCGCTCTAATATCTTTGGCACTAAAATCAGTGTTGACCAGTGTTATGCGCACACTTATCGGGTTCCACCTGATAAGTGCCTGGGTTGCTTGCTTCCCGAGTAGGAAGACCACCCCTCGGCCCTCGCACACGATGATTTTCGCTTCCAACATACAGCACTGTTGTGTCTCCCTTCTTGAAGTTCCCATTTCCTGTCCATCTAATTTTACTTATTTCAGATATCCTGCTCAAATAGTAAGTTTAATTGATGTAGGCCTACGCTAATAATGACATGTCTGTACTCCAAAATGCAGCTGGCAAGTGGTCTGTCAAAGAATATTCTGATCTTATCTTAATTTGATTCACTCACCGCTTACGAACAAGCGGTCAAATGATTTTAAAATATTTTCAAGCACTTCGCATGTAAACTTTGAGTTCAACTGGTGCAACTCACTTTGATGGTCGATATTAACAAAAGCGTGGACAAGGAGTCATCTTTCTAGAATAACTTTCGGCGGCTCAGTTCAATATCAACTACACATCCCTGGAAACAACCTCAACAACAAGAAATAGCCGCATGGAGGCTTAGGCGGACTGAGACAGTGCTCTTTTATTTTGTAACCCTAACCTTCCCATAATCCTGGTATCTCTCCCCCGCGTCTCTGAACCGCCGAAGGCGCCGCCGAATTCTAAGGCCTGGAAAAATTCGACTGGGTCCCCCAAAAGTATTCTGGCTCCTCGGGCCCCGGAAGAGCAGCC
Organism: Lumbricus terrestris; assembly: GCA_949752735.1. Classification (NCBI taxonomy): domain Eukaryota; kingdom Metazoa; phylum Annelida; class Clitellata; order Crassiclitellata; family Lumbricidae; genus Lumbricus; species Lumbricus terrestris. The sequence goes on from CATKHU010000245.1 coordinate 5,346, forward strand.
CTAACCGAAAATGCAACCTTAACCGGAAATGCATCCAAGCCCATCGAACCACCGGAAGTGCTTGCACTGACGTCCGAGCATGCCGGAAATAACAAGGAGCATACACTGGCCTTCAGGCGCTCAGTGCCACTCAGTGATATTTTCATTTTACGCTAAGTGAAATTAAAACTGAAAATATTGATTTCCGTTAAGTATAACTGTAACTGTAACTTAATTTAATTTAAGAACGAAAACTGAAATAGAAAGGAAATTATGCGCGCTGAACAAAAATTTGAATAGGAACGAAAATTAATTCTCTAACTGAATTTGATAATAAAAAGGAAAGTCTAGTTGACAGTCTTTCCGATGCATGTTGTGTCTAGATCTAAAAGACGCGTATACTTTCTGACTTAAAACTTTTGTATCTTTGGCCTAGCATGTGCTTCCATGTGCAATTTATTATAGTCATTTTGTAATTGGACTTTTCCCGTAAGTAGGCTATATAATTTTTAACTTCACGATTTGACGTTAAGTGAAATCACTTGGCTAGATGACGATAATCGTTTATTGGACTCTTTTAGTAGAGGCCTACTGCAAAAAACATACAAATAAATAGACCTAGGTATATCCATGCAAGGCTTCGTAGGCCTACCCTAAAATGAACGAGTTTGAAACTGCACCTCATGATAAAATTTAGAAATTTTGCTTCCGCAGTAATTAAGCGCGCACAGAATACAAATAAATATATTAAAAAACAGACCCAGGCAAAACCAGGGCTGAAGCCTGGCGCGAAGCTTTCATGCGACTGATTCGAGTCATGCGTAAATAAAATAAACAAGGGCGAATACAGAAATTTTCGAAGGGGGCCAAAATGTTGGGAACAGGGAAACATTTTTTGTCTTGGTCACCGAAAAATCTGATGATTTTCTTAGCCATTTGACGAATTCCCAAGGAAAAGATACCGTGTTATCCGCCAAAATAGTTGATGACCTTTTTTTTAGTCGTACAGTTTTCCTCGTGTACGGACCTCGTGGGGCGTGGGGAGGTTTAGAAACTGCTCATGGAAGTCATATCAACTTTCCGAGCCAGAATACCTGGTAAAAAATAAATACGTATATAAATGAGGGGCCATGGCCGAATTGGTCTCCTGGATCCGCCTCTGAAAATAAATGCATCGAGGTCGACCAATTTAGTGGAATACCATTGAAGAGATTGCAAGTGCAGTAGACCATTGTAAGTATGTTGACGGGTTGATGTCATTCAGGTACCATGGTCGGTTAACCTTTTCAGGAAATAATAGGACCTATAAACTATAGATCCGGAGTTCAAATTGCTTGGTTATTGTATCAATAATTATACATAGGCTATTTTTGGAGGGATAGATGGCAAGTCTTTATACGGCAATAATTACTGTAGCACTTGTAAAAGTAGCTCTAACTTCTCAAGCTAGATGTAAAAACAATTTTTTTCTGGGTGAAGATCGAAAACAGCTGGGACAAGAAAAACCTAAGGTCGCTTAAAACAGGGGCCTAGCAGTTTTCTCTACAATGGTGAAAATGCTCGAACTTGGTTTAATTTATTATAGGCTAAGTTTTAAAAGAAAGTATGACTAAAATTATATACATATAAAAACTGAATTGAGAACTGAAATTATTTTTAAAACTGAATTAGAAGTATTACTGACTTCTTTTAAGAACTATAACTGAACTAGAACTTAAATTGAGGCCGTCCGAACTGAAATAGATGTAAAACGAAAATTATTTCCTAAAGTAAAATATCACTGGTGCCATTCCATCTCAGAAGCAGCACTAAGCGTGAAAATAATAATTAATATTTTGATGAGAATCCATTTTTAGACTTATTTAGACTTATAGTTTTAGTGACACCTGAGATAAAGGAGTCTAACTAACAATACATTTATTTTAATTGCGGATTTACTTAAAGTCCTAAAATCTTTCTGGTTTGGCGGCCCTTCCGGTGGTTCAGGGACGCGGTTTAGAGATACCAGGATTAGGGTTAGAGTTAGATGATGACGTCATTATGGGCGGTACTAAAAGTGGGTGTTACAACAGTAGTCTATCGTATACTAACAGCATTTCCTCTTCACAAATTTTTTTATAGTAGGCCTATAGTGCAATAACTGAGATCGTTTTATATTGAAAATAATATGGCGAGATACGTGATATCTTGAAAAATAATTGCATGCAACGAATGTAGGTTACTACAATCGAGCCTATCCGTAAAATAAAACATGCATTAATGCACAGTCATACTGTTTGGAGTAAAGGAATACTGAAGACTAAATCCGTTGTATTCAGATGAACTGTCTGTATGGAACCAAATCAGCACTTTTTTGCAATTGTCGATGTAAGTTGGCTTTGGTATAGTAGAACCACAGTATTTTGGCGATAAGTAACTGGCTTCATCGCATCTGATCTATAAAAACATTAAGTGAAGCTTAAGCTTATACATGCAATTTCAAAGTATAATAGGCCTAAATAATATATGTCAATGTATGTAAGATAATACAGGCATTCTGGTTGTTTCCGCTATGCTTTCTTTCAGAATGCAACATGCAAGCCTTGCAGTGACCGGCCTTAGGCTACATATTAAAAATGGGATTCCATGAAATCTGCGACGAACGTTTATCTAATTATTTTTAAGTGTCTGGTTCACAAGAGTTTTAAGACCATGTTAAATAAATTTTCGGTCATGGTCTAGGGGAGGCTAATTAAGTCGGAAGCATATGATATGATGAATTTACTGAAGCAGTGATATAGGCATCCACTATTTCAATCACACGCATACATGTACTACCAATGTCACATTTAATTGGGGTTCTTGAATACACATTATGCTACTATTGATTTATTACAGACTTTCGCATATTTTCACAGTCTCCGTAATGAGGTATTGAATTCGTTTCTAGTAATATTCAAGAAGGTTTTTACTTAGAAAAGAAATTATATTTTTATTCATAAAATTAGGCAGCCTATGTCTATAGGCCTAATCTGAAAAACATGTATTATCCATTTATCACCTGAACCCAGTCTTCGCAAACCGAATCAAATTCCAGAGAAAATGCTTGGAAATTCAGTGTAAATGAACTGATCTCTGGAGACCAAATTAAATACGTGCAATTCTCATTAGAGTTGTAATTTTCAGGGTAGTTTGACGATGAAATATTTCCAGAAGAAGTTCCAAATAGAGTTTTATCACAACCTACAAGCAGCGACCAGAGAAAAGTTTATTTAATAGCATACTATTTTGGTAACCATTCAAAAAAAACCTCAAGGTACTTGTAGGTAGCACACAGCTGAGACTATGAATTAAAGCATAATATAGGCCTAAATAATAATAATTATTATACACAGGGATGGTCATAAAAATATCTCTAAGTTTTTTTAGCCAATATCTTGGCCTGAAGTAAGAATTTCCAAATCAAATTTTACAGACTTAACGACAATTCATATTTACACATGGTGGGCAAATTTCATTAAAATATTTCAAATAGAACGAAAGTTCTATTACATTTAATGAGACCACCCACTTTTTTGACGATTCTAAAAGTATTGCAACAAAAAGTTAAAAAGAACCAATTTTTATTAAGCATCATTTCAAATAATTATTGTTATCAAATAGCCTTGATAAATCCAGATAATCATAATTATTATTATTATTTTTATTATTATTATTTTTCTTTCTAAACGTATCGCATTATTATTATTATTATTATTATTATTATTATTATTATTATTATTATTATTATTATTATTATTATTATCATTATTATTATTATTGGTAGTAGTAGTAGTAGTAGTAGTAGTAGTAGTAGTAGTAGTAGTAGTAGTAGTAGTAGTAGTAGTAGTAGTAGTAGTAGTAGTCGTAGTAGTAGTAGTAGTAGTAGTAGTAGTAGTAGTAGTAGTAGTAGTAGTAGTAGTAGTAGTAGTAGTAGTAGTAGTAATAGTAGTAGTATTAGGATTAGTACTATTGTTATTGTTATTATTATTATTACAATAATTATTTAGGAAATAAATGTGAAGTCATTTAGTAAGATGGTCATTGATCAAGTTGTTAAACAAGGAATCTGTCAGATTAACAATTTTGCTAAAGCAATTAAATTCAAATTTCTAAAAATTAAAATGGCCAAAATGTCAATGACGTAGGCTACATAATGTGTATTCAGACACACTTCATGAGCAAGTGGTCCTGGGGTTAAAACTATAATCACCGCTTACTCTGATAAACAGTGATTGCAGAGAAAAATTAAGAGTTGAATTGAGAGTTATGAAACATGCCGTTGATGAAAGGAGATCGGCTCAATGTCAATTGCGTGGGTTTATATCTATCTATTTATTTATCTATCTGTCTGTCTGTCTGTCTGTCTGTCTATCTGTCTATCTATATATCTATCTATCTATCTATCTATCTATCTATCTATCTATCTATCTATCTATCTATCTATCTATCTATCTATCTATCTATCTATCTATCTATCTATCTATCTATCTATCTATCTATCTATCTATCTATCTATCTATTCATAAACCCGTCCATTTACCTGCCCATCTATTTATCAGCCCGTTTTTCTGTCTGCCTGTCTGTCTAACTGTCTGTCTCTCTATCAGACATTCAGGGCCGGATTAGCAAATGTGGGGACCCTGTTCAATAAAGCTGTGGGCATCAGCATAACAGAAGCACGACAAAATGACGCACAATAAATTTCGTATTCAACGAATCGACATTCGTATTATTAATTCATTAGACCTACTTCTGTTTTTACAATATCAACAGGCAGGGCCGGATTTACCATGAGGCAAATGAGGCAGCTGCCTCAGGGCCCCCACCAATCAGGGCCCCCACCAATTGGCAATTCCACCAAACACATGTAATAAATATTGTAAATAGACCTACAAAACTAAAAATAGTAGATATTACTAGTCATATTACTATTTACTTGTAACTTATTGTCAGCGTCGCGATATAAAAATGTAAGCGCTATATAAATATATTATAAACTGAGTCTGATGTTGATTTCCGGCAAAACGGCAGATATAAGAATGGCAGACATTGTCACGTTGAAATTGTAAAATAAGATAAATTGCAAAACAGACAACAAATATAATAAATTAATAATTATGATGTTATGATTATTATCCTGAAATCCGTAAGTCAGTTATAATAATTTTTCTATTGAAATTTATTAAGTGGTCATCATGAGCAGACCAGGAGACCGGCACAAAACACCGCGACAGTGTGGTAGTGGTGCTAAGAAGAGAAAATTATCAAATGAGAAACATTTAAAACAACAGGAAGATGCCAAAAAGTCTGGAAACATTTTTGATTTTTTGACGAGAACTTCTAGCGTGGCAACTGTCGGAGAATCTTCTGAAGCAGACGATAAACCGTCTTCATCCGTACTAGTGAAGATTGAGTCTGACCCTGTGCCTGAGGCATTGACTTTCGTGACATCATTAAAGACTTCGCTAATAGCAAAGCAAGAAAAGTGTCAATAAGTTGATCATACTGTGATTACTGTCATTACTGTGACTGTGACTCTGTGAGTGAAGTGACTTCAAGTGAGTCTGTCTGTAGTACAGTTAAAGATGTAACTTACCTACAGACTACAGTACATTAGTTATTAGTTAATAGTTAATTATAAAAAAGTATTCCATACTGTTTGGCTTAGTGTTTGCCTCAGGGCCCCCACCAACCTAAATCCGGCCCTGTCAACAGGTCTTTAAATTTCCAGTCTAGTTTCAAAGTATAGGCCCTACATCTTTTCGGAACTGTTGAAGAATATTAAAGTGATTCTCGGTCGGGCATTTTCTTCTAACTAGAGCATAGAGCGTAGCCAGTGCACTAGTAAGAGCAAACAGTTCTTTAGTGATTTTATGTCCCAAATAAATTCTTAGCAGGAAAAACTTCTGACAGTCTTGCGGCAGAACAACGACCAGGGAAAATGGCTATTACCAGGACATTGTCCTGATTTTCCATGCTGTAGCGCCGCCACTGATTGCAAACTAACATACGTCAGTTACTGTAGTGTACCCTGGATCAAGTTATAAGTTACTCTACCTATGTGAGCTGTTCACCCTGTCTACTGTCTTTCACTACGCTCAGCTACCCGTGAAGACTTCCTTGTAGGCCTACTTTTTTTCGCGTACCGTGACCTTGCAGCGAAGAGCATTCTCGGTAGTGCCATGGGTTCAGCTATCTTTAATAACCTTCCGGTGGCTTTCCTCTGGCTTCCCATTGACTCGTGCAGGCTCTTTCTTTCGTCGTCTTAAGGCTTTTTTTAAGCAGGCCGCTTAGGTTTGGACAGTCTTTGAGTATTTATAAATCTTTAAGGGGAAATAATTTAGGCCTACATAAATTCATGCAATTGATTGATTAATTCGTTACAACAGAGCGTACAATATTGGGCCTACAATGCACACAATAATTATGATGACGTCATTTCATAATGCATCGCACAGCACTTGCGTTCCGATCAGGCGAGGTATTGAGTATTAAAATAAGCAATAAAACTTATTGCTCTTTGAGCTACTTGCATTTCTGTTAGATTTTAAAATCAATCTAAGTTGCAATGAAAACTGCCCCACAGAGTCCACACAATGCCATGTGCAAAGTCCTATGTGTCAAAATGAGTAGTAGGCCTATTCGAATATATTGACAATAATTATTTACTCAGAGAATTCAAACTCACTTTCGCTATTATGATTAACAATGATGAAAAATATTCCGATTGCATTTGTGGGGCCCCGTAAAGTGTGGAGGGCCTCTGTTCGACCGAACATGTAGAATACATGTATGTCTTAATCTGGCCCTGCATACATTAGGGCAAACTTCCAAACCAATTGAGCCATTCAGATAGTGCATAGTCAAACTTAGAATTTCTCAGCAGCATTCTGACAGGACTCTTAAAAGAGTCACAGATGCTCCCGCCGTTAACCAAGCAAGACTTCTGGCGCCTTACCTGCTGTGCTGACTTGATACTGAACTCTGAAACCTCTTGTCGAAGATGAATGAGAAGAATTGGAAATGTAATGTAATCGTCCAATGCTGCAGGAAGGCAGCGAAATCGGTGGAATGTTAGCTTGCCATGAAATCTTCCTTGGCACATAGCCACTGTCACTTTCGCAAGAGATCTGTATAATTACCAGTATTGATAAAATTCTACGCGAATAAAAATAGAAAACTGCACCTATTTTTCATTCAGCTATTCATTCATTCTCCCTCTAGTAACTTCTATATTTTAATACTAATTTATAAACTTCTAAAGCACCACTCCAAAGTCAATTTCAACCAGACGACCAGTTTATTCATAGAGTCAGAGGGATGTGAGTCCGGTTGTCAAATGGGCGGAGGGGCAGAGTAGCTGTTATTTAAGATTAGAACCTCTGTCACAAGCTGGACTTTAACACAAAATAAATGTTGGATAATTCATTCATTCGGAAATTTATATAGCGCCCCTTATAGGAAATGACTCAGAGACGCTCCTGACTCCAGCGCGCCTAATGAGAACAGTTTAAGTTGTGAGAGGAACGATTCTGGTAGAGTTTCAGGATGCACGACGTAGTCTAAAGGAAGGCAATTCCATACCACTGGGACAGCCACAGAGAATACTCGATTCTTCATTGTTGCAGTACCAGCAAAAGGAACGAAGGAGACTCGGCAGAGCGTAGGAGACGACGTCCTTTGATATCCAACGTGTATATATATATATATATATACAGGGTGGGCCATAAAAAAGTATCCCTGAGGCTTTTTGTCAATATCTTGGCCAGAAGGAAGGATTTTTATATGAAATTTTACACACTTAAAGAAACTTCATTTTTACGTAGAATTGCCAAATTTCAAAAAAATATTTCAGACAGAACAAAGTACGTCATATCACTTTTAGTGAGGCCACCCACTGGTTTCTGACGATTCAAAAACATAGCGCAACAAAAAGTCACAAAAATGAGATTTTATTAAGTCATATCTCAAAAATTGTTTTCGTCTGAACTTAATATTGCCAGAGAATCCTTATAATTATTATTTAGAAAAGAAACAGGGAACCAGCGTATCTGCATATCACCGTGAAGTCACTTAGCACGACGACCATTAAGTTGGTAAATAAGGAATGTGTCTGTGTAATAAATGTGTCATTGAAACAATTATGAAATTCAAATTTCTAAAAATTAAAATGTCCAAGATGTCAATGGCAGACAAAAAGTGTATTCACACACTTTAAGGGCAAAAGTCCTGAAGCTAAAGCTGCAATCACCGCATTCTATGATAAACAGTGAGGGCGCCGAAAGTAAGAGACAAGTTGTAAGTTATGAAATAAGCCGTTGATGAAAGGAAATCGGCTCAATGTAAATTGTTCTGGTTTCATTGAGAAGAGGCAATGGTCCCCGAATCTCCGGATTTGAACCCGATGACATTAGAAATGGGCAGATTTGCCTTTGGGACTCATCAACAGGGCCATCAAGAACTTTGCAAAGAGACAGAAAGGATGTGTTGGCACTTGGGGGGTCGAACACAGCTTGTCAAGCATTATTAAGTTCAACTGACAACAGTTTTCTTAGACGTGACATAATAAAATCGTGTTTTGCTACTTTTTGTTGTGTTACGTTTTTGAATCGTTCAAAAAAACGGTGGATGGTCTCGCTAAAAGTGACGTAAATTTTGTTCTGTTTGAAATATTCATTGATGAAATCTGGCCATCATGTGTAAATATGAATAATCTTTAAGAGTGTAAAATTTCATTTCGAAATTCTTACTTCTGGCCAAGATATGGGCAAATAACTTTAGAGGATACTTTTAATGGCCCACTCTGTATACAGGGCCGGCAAAAACTATGGTTTTTGCCAATATCTTGACCCAAAAGTAAGAATTTCGAATTGAAATTTTGCAGGCTTAAAGACAATTCATATTTACACATGATGGCCAAAATACTTCAAACAAAACAAAAGTTATATCACTTTTAGTGAGGCCACCCACCATCATCTATGTATTATAATGTCGATGATCTTTTGCTTGTACTAGACCTTCCTAGATAACGGTTGACTTTAATAGAAGCTTATTGAAGATTTTACACTTGCCAAGACAAAATCTTCTGAAGATTTGTCCTGTTCAAAAGTCTCGAAGCTTAGCGTTATTGAACTCCTGGTTGAGGGTATGATCCTGTACACGCACTCAACATTCAGTGCATAAGCACCCGGATAGTTTGGCAACATAAAGACACCGTAATCCGTAGTATAGTTGCCTCCACAACCTAATGAATACACAGTACACACGTAAAGAAAATATTGCTAGTTCCAAGCATGAAATTTACTTAGGCTTTAAAAAATGTTCCAATTCTGAATTCTGTATCGAGTTGGCCTAGGATGCCAATAAACTTTCTAATGACGGTACATGTAATTGATTGGTTAACCTCACAGTACGTAATGCATGAGTTCGAACAAGCTTTAGACCGTGATTGTGTAGGACCTTGAACAATGTCTTCACGCACATTATCGACTTCATCTTGCTAGTCTTATTTTATCAGGTCAAGTGGCAGTGGCGGCACCAGACATTATTTGCAACCAGGGCACAGCCAGGACAGTCATTCAAGTAACCATGGCAGAGGGCTATTTATGCCCCAGCAAATTCTGGGAAGGGCAAAAATTCTGGCAGGGCAACGAACAGGGCAACGGCTTTTTTTACCAGGGCATCTGTCCTGTCTTGCTCTGGTGTAGCGCCGCCACTGTCAAGTAGGTCACTCCATAGCCTATGTGGGAACGGTGGTGTAGTGGTGACGTCAGTGCCCTCGAACCGGAATGTTCCAGGTTCGAATCCACCTCAAGCCGACTTAAATGTGGCTATAGAATAAATTGGATAAGTAAATAAGAGTTGTTCCACCGACAGTGTACTGTCAATGGATCCGCTTTATAACTGAGTGCACTAAAGGGCGGCAGATAAAAACAAAAGATTGAAACCCCCAAATCTGGGTTGCCAGTCCATGACTTTGACCTCAAGATTTAAATGCGCAACCTATAGTCATACCATGACCTCTCTCTTAATTATTAGTTGAAGAATTGTAGCACCAAATAGTCCTGTAAATAATAATTATTGGTCTGATTGAATAAAAGTTAAGACGTTCTACTGACAATGACATTGTGTTCAATAAGACGTCCAATTTCATTTATTCAACGCCTAATAATATTATCACCTGAGAATATTTGAATAATTGCAGACACTTAACGTAGACACATAAACGAATAGCTTGAGTGGTGCAACTCACTTTGTGCGTCGATATCACCGATACCGGAGATAAGAAGAAGCACAGCCGAATAAATCAGTGTCCATCTACCTAAATATGCCATCGTTTGGAATAGATTTCTTAAAACATAAAACGAGAAAATTAAATGAACCACTGAAACAAAAGACTGCGCGCTAATACAATTGGTTATTTTTAAGTATGATACATCTAGTAGACATAATCAGTCAATTGGAAACAACTTTTGATGCACTTGCACATGACTTACATTTTTGGATGTCGTCAAAACACTTTGACTCAATTCGACTAAGACAACCGATTTGGTGTGAAACAACATAACAATTACTCATCTCCATCTTTGCACTATTGACTGGTCAATTTCTTTATTTTGCTTTCTCATCTAGTGTACGAAAATTGGGCACCACTCGCGACTCATCACTTCCCTTTATTGAGAAGGCCTATGTCCCGAATTTGACTCGCTCCTGCTTTTTTCGTATAAAGCGACTGATAGCCATCAGATCATCTATTGGACCGGCCGTCGGTTATGTTTGCATAGGTTATACCTGCTCTCGTGTAGACTACAACTGTAACTCGCTCATCACGGTCTCCCCAAGATGCGACTCTTCCCTCCAGTCAGTCTTAGACGCCGCTGCTAGGCTCATAGCCCACCTTCCTCGCTTTTCTCACACTTCAACTTTTATTTATTATCTAATCTAATTTAGTGAAACATTTGTAAAGCGCTTCTCGCAGCAGAGCTATTCAGAAGCGCTCTCAGCGTGACAGGTCCATGAAAAGAGAAAGGTCTTCAAGCAGCGAAAAGATGCGGGTGAATTTCCTACCAGAATCCTGCCACGAATTCTAGAGGGAAGATGATTCCACATTGAGGGAATCATAATAGCAAAGCCCGATGCTGGGTTAAAGAAGACCGTGATCGAGATACAAATAAATCAAGGTTATCAGCAGAACGAAGAGGGCGTGAGCATCTTGCAGAAAGAGGCTTGCACATCAAGTCCCTGAACAACTAATAGAGCAGTGAGTAAGCAAAGCAAGTTACGTATGTCGTATATAACGCAATAATATACATATTGTATTATATTATACTAGCTCGGGTACCCGGCGTTGCCCGAGAAATTTAGGATTCGATCCGCTCCGGCCACAACCCCACCACACAGCACCCCACCACACTCCGACCTCTACCAGTACGCCACCGGAGAAATCTGGGTTTGACGAAAATTTCCACCCCATCCCACCACTCCACCCCGACCCCTAACCCCTCCCACCTCCACTCCAGCCCCACCTCTTACTCCAGCCCCTCCACCCCACCCTTCCACTCCAACCCCACTCCCTCACCCCAACCCCACCCCCATCCCCAACCCCTACCCCTCGACCCGCACGCCACCTCACCCAACCATCTCCACCCCTCGCCCATCCCACCCCTCCACCTCCACCCCACCCCTCCCCCACCCCACCTCTTCCACCCCACTTTACAATCCCGCCTCCACCGGCACGCGACCCGTGAGATACGTACTGGCAACAGAGCGCCTTAAACATCTCTAAAACGGTTGAAATCACTGCTTTTATACGTGGCAAGCGAATGAAAATTTATAGCGAAAATTTGTGTTTTCGACTCCCCCGCACCCTGGCCCCCATGGTGGTAGAGATTTGCCAACCACTGATCCGGGTGGTTCTGATGGACCTCTATCTAGAAAAAAATTCAAATCAATAGCCGCGTTTAAAAAAATGGGGGTTTGCTCCCCACCCTGGCCCCTATGGTGGTAGAGAATCGTCAGCCCCTCGACTTTGCGTCTCGTGCCGAGACCTACACAGTAGTGAAGGTTTGGGGCGAAAAGCTCAAAAACTGTGAGCGTGCATTCTGGACAAAGTACGGCCGGTCGGCCGGCACATAGGCCTACCCAAATCCTTTCTTATAGATATAGATGATACACTTCTGCATACACGGCTGAAATTTTAAACTGGCGTCCTATCACCTCTCGAATCCAATAATAAATCATTATCTTGACCTCTAACTCTCAACTTGGTCTTGCCCCAAGTAGAATATACCTTCAGCTACAATGCGTTGCTTAATTGCGTATGCCTCTCTCTGCGACGTAATAAATATCATGTTCGCCCTTGCGCTCTTCCAACCGTTTTGACCTATTTGTCATATGCGTTTGCACTGACTCAAAGCCGGTCATTTGCTGTCGTAGCTCCCACCGTTTTCTGCGAGCTAAGCTCTTGTCTGGGCACTTCCTCGCAACCCCTCGCAACCCCTTGCTCTCTTAAGACGCTTCTTTTTCTTCGGCGCTTCTGTGCTGAAAGCGACTACGAGTAGTCTATGCTGCGAGAGGCTCTCTGTGTATTTTTTGATACGATGCGATATGTTTTATGCAGACAAATATGTAAGTAGAAAGTTTCACCTACCTGTTCATTAAACCCCCTACTTGAAATAGAGATGGTTACACTGCGATGCCAACCAACGACACAGCTGTTGAAGTTGAATGAGTTCTTATACTCAAAAGCTTCAATTCATTTACATAAGATGAATCAAGTGCTTCTTGTCTTGATTATGGACCGGCGTCGATTCAGTTTATCAGAACATAAACTACGAGCAAAGCATCACTACATTGAGCATCGACCCAATCGGCACGGAATCATACAATAACACGATCGTATATTTACATGTATTATACGTACTATCGACGCGCTTCCTGATTGATAATCTTATAATTATCAGTTACGGACATCTTTTCACATGCTTGAAGAGCATGTTGACAATGGCCGCATTTTTAGAAGTCCTTTGGAATTTTTGAAGCATAGAATAACCTCGACGTACAGAACATGCAATATCTTTACTGTGATCTCCAAAGTATTATAGCTCTGAACGTCTTTGGTTTGTAATCTAAATCGCGCATAATGTTGAATTGATTAACTTATCGATAACAAGATTTACGCATTTTGAGAGTTAGGGCCTACACGTTTGTTCCTATCGAAATAAAATGCACGAACAAAATGTTTACATTGTTATTCCTTTTTCGACACACGCTTCAACTTAATGGAAGCTTGAGTACAGTTGAGGCCTGTTGTCTCGAACACTTCGTGTTGGTTTGTGTATGACTTCACTTTGAGATGCCCTTTAGGTTTGATATCAGTATGCGCGCTGGTATACCATTTTTTATAGGCTACTAGCTGTACCCGGCCACGCGTTGCTGTGGCTGAAAAGACCGTCCATCCCTCCCTACCTCCCTTCCCCTACCTCCCTTCATCCGTCCCCCTCCCTCCGTCCCTCCCACCGTCCCTCCCTCCATCCCGTCCACTTGAATGAATTAAAATTTAAATATCTCCGATGTGTAATCTGCGACTTAATGCTGGTTTAGGTGTGTGAGAAATGGCGCTATAAAAACGCGCGCAACGAATGCAAGGTTGTGTGAGTTAAGATTTAGCGCATTGCGTTTTTTGCCAAAAAGCATAAGACTTATACAAACCCGCTCGTATGTAAGGTTTGAAAGTAATCGGTGAAGAAGGACACGCTATTCGAATGAAGCCCACTGAAAGCAATCGGTGAAGACGCTTTGAAAGAAGAAACCGTTTATTTGAAAGGGATTTGAATTGTGTACGCGCGCCTTGGAATGGAACGTGCAAAAGATGGCGCTAGATAGGAATGAAAATTGTTGGTGAAAATGGCCGCACTCGGGTGAAAAATTGAATTCGGAATTAGAAATTGTGTTTTTTGATTTGAACCCGCTCGTATTTTTGTGTGAAAAGGAAATAAATAGACACGAAACTAATATTTCATTGCTTGATATCGAATGGAACGGCTTGCGAAAATTTTAAAAAGAAAGAAAGAAATAGATACGAAACTAATAATACGAAACTAAATGCGAGTGATGAAGAGCACTACGCTGTGAAGAAATAAATAAAATGGCGGACTGCGTGAAAGTTGAAATCGGATTGGAATTTAAAGTTGTGTTTTTGGTCGAAAAAATTGCGCTTTTCCCCAAAAGGCATTATAACAACACGCCTATGTTCGAATGGAACGGTTTGCGAAAAATTTGAAAAGAATCGGTGAAGAACTTATCGAGTTCTGAGGCCACAAAAAGTAACGTTTTACATTTTTATTTATATAGATAATAGAAGAGACACAGCAAGCGTTACGACTCTGCCTCATCGAAAATGATTAGGCCTAGTGTCTCTCTCCTTCTTTATCCCAGGCTTGGAACTGGCACTGGCAGAGTGCAACCAGTGGCGGAGTTTAAGCGTAACGGCTCACAGTGAAACTCGTAGTCTAAATAGTAGGCCTACAAGCAGTTAATAGGGCCTTGATTATAATACCAATGACCTTAAAATCATCTGACTAGCTATCGGTTGATCTATAATAAGCCTTTCTACTATGACCTATCATGTGCTAAATGAGGTATAGACTATTTAGCAAGTTGGGAACTAAGCTGCACTATGGAGAGAGAGATGCGATGTAGAAATGAGTGACAGCATGACAGAAGAATGAGAATACATTTTCATATAGTTTAATGAATCTAGGAAAGCTACTTACGTAATAGTAAAACAAACATCAAAAGACTACACCAGACGAGATAATTCCTAAACTAATATCTACGAGTTATAGTTCTACGACCTACTCCTATCCCTCTCTCTCTCTGACTGACTCAGTCGGTCGCTGTCTTTTATAGATTTCGGATACACTGGCTAGATAGTTAAGTCTTGCGTGCAGCAAATTACAGAACAGATAGATAACGAACCATTGTCTGATTGGTGCCCAACTAATGCTATATGCTAATTAAACTGTCATGTAAACTAGATTGACAAGTGAATATATGAGCCTAATGTTCAGTATATATTAATATATAGTCTAACAGTTAATCCTTACAATATCATATGCTCCCGCTCTCTCTCGAAAGCGAAGGCTCCTGGCTTCGAAAAACAATTAATAATAATAAGAATAATGTCAGTCCTCCTATATTAAAAAAAATACTTATGGAAATTAATGAAAAATAGAAATAAGTCTAAGTTAGGCAAAAATGTTAGAATGTCACGATTAATAGGGTTGGACAGATAATTGTCAAAAAGAATGGCAACTAAAAAAAAAATCTACGAGATACATGCATAATATGAAAAGCAGCTACATAAATTCGAGTACTAAAATAAGGTGAATATAAGATAATGTCAAAACGAAAATAGGAAAAATCGATAATAATGTATGTGCAAAAATGGTTACGGCTATAAACATGAACACGAAAAATGATAATCGATACTAAATGCTAATAACGTGGCTCAAAACTCTAATCATGACGCTGAACAGAACAAAACGCTCGAGAACAGACGAAAGTATGAATCGTCATCAACATGTAGAAAATGTCAGTCCAGTTCATGGAATTAACACTTTGCGATGATGGTACGCGTTGCTGCATATAAGTAACTTCACAGCGAGTGGCGATTTGACAGTTTTGTTGAATCGCAGACGCGTCCAGAACATCGACTTGTTTAGCGCGACCCATAGAATGCGTGCTCAGCGATTATGAAACAATAACAAACAGACAAATCGTTAATGACCATATGAGACAACTTGAAACGCTGATAATGAATGTTCTGTAATGTAATGTACATACAAACAACTGATTTCTAAGTTCACTCACCATTTCAAAAACGACCCATCAATCACATAACTCAAACCGTAAAT
This sequence comes from Lumbricus terrestris, assembly GCA_949752735.1. Lineage (NCBI taxonomy): Eukaryota > Metazoa > Annelida > Clitellata > Crassiclitellata > Lumbricidae > Lumbricus > Lumbricus terrestris. The sequence goes on from CATKHU010000245.1 coordinate 21,263, forward strand.
AACCTGTAACACGCAACTCGTAACGTAACTAAACCGATACACAAATACTCTGCTGAGCAACTCGTAATACAACTAAACCAGTAACCAACTGCTCTGCTGGGCAACTCATAATAACCTGAAGTTCTAAAAACATACACTCACATTACACGCTGACATACAGGCCGTACAAAAAATAAAACATTCTCTAGTATCACTGACATATAAACGCATCTGTAACTTACACTCAAATGACTTCACAGACTTCATTGACTCGCTGCTACTCGTATGACTTACCGCTAGGGGTAGATAAATGACAATAAAAGATAAAAATGCAAAACAATGTCTGTAATGCTCGTGTCACTGATTGACGTGAAAATATAATGGTAAAAAAATGCATATATATAAAAAAATCGTAGTGCGTATAGAACACTGTATATATCTATAATAAAGATGCCTGTAAACTGGATAGTTAAACGATATCCACACTAGACTGCTGAATGACTCAGGTCTACAATCAACCATAACTCTCTATAACACAAACACTGGACAACTACTCTGAGGTTTAGCTTCCTCTTATCAAAGAACTGACTTCAAAATTCCATATAAAACTCGTATAAACTTCACACAACAATTCTGATACACTTATGTATCTATGATAGACTGTATGATACAGTGAGATGATAATACAAGAAATAATATATATAATATGGCTGTGATAACCATGTATGTGGCATGATAAAGCCCGTTAAGTTTATACTAGACAAAAATGCCGTTTAAAAAAAATCGTACTGTTTACCGATTACTGTACATTTATACGAGCATTGTCTGACTCGTGTAAAAAAGATAAAATGTAAATAAAAACAAACGTAACGCAATGTTCTGATAACTATTCATGACTCTATGTAACTTATATCACTCTGGGTAGCGACAAAAGATATCTGCTGTGGATGCTCCTTGAACTGACTTCAAAACACATGTATAAAATG
>CATKHU010000247.1:0-20381 GCA_949752735.1 Lumbricus terrestris
CTCTTTTGTGCTCAGGGAATGCGCGGTCAATGTGTTTGGCAAGCGTGAAGATAATCTGCTGTTCCGAGTCATCGACTGCCGGCTGGAGCCACGGCTTTGCCGGGAAGTACTGGGCCGGAATAGAAACCTTGAGCGCGAACATTGGAATGCCGAGAGACTTGTCGATCCAGCGCAGCGATAACTTAGTCCTGGCTTCGACCTCGTAGGCCCGGCGATAGAAGCCTTCTTCCCAGGCCGCGCCATAGAAGACCGGGTTAGAGATCACGAGAGTTGCGCCGTCTACTTCCTGGGTGACTCTGGTCTGAAGGCCATGAACCAGCCTTCCCGATCGGCGATGAAGCACCCGGCCTGTAAGGTTCTGTACCGCGCGGGCATGAATGACTCGACCGATCGTTCGGAAGGCGTGAAACATCGCACGAGCCAGCGTCTGATCTCCGAGAATCCTCAGCTCCTGCTTGACTCCCATTTACCACCTCATGAGCTGCTTCAGCCAGCGCTTCTCGTCACCCGAGAGATCGAACTGCATCGTCACCGACTCTTCACCGAATGAGATCGACTGAAGGTGTCCGACCTCGTCGATATTTTTTTTCCACCAGTTCTGAATGATCGAGAGCAGGAGCTGTTTCAGCACCCGGATCTCTTTGACCTCCGAGCCCAGGACCTGTGCCGGCGTGTAACCGCCCGCCCACTTCACCGCGATCGCCTGGGCCCCGCAGGGAAAGTAGCCAGCCAGAAGCGTGATGATCCCCGAAGTCTTGTCGGTCACATACTCGATCTTCGAGTAGGGCGTCGAGCTGTAGGTCTCGTCCTCGTTTCGGAGATCAATGATCTCGACTGAATCGACCACGGTGACCGGGCGATCGGTGAGAAGCAGGTGCTTCTGCTGGTATTCCTCGATGTCGTAGAGTTCCTTGTCGAAAGCGAACTCCTCGAAGTTCCTCGAAGTCTCGTTCTTCACGAAGGCCTCGGCGGCGCCCACGATTCTCTCCAGCGCCGCCCATCGGGGAACGAGCGGATCGAGCGGTTCGGTCAGATGAAGGGCCGCCTCGACCTCGTCGGTCACGGCAGTCCCGTAGGTCAGAATCGCCACTAGGTTTTCCTACGATAGAAGCGCGACGTCATCATTCGGTCCGAGTACGCCTGGTCTCTTTTTTTTCCGAGCCTTCGCGGCCCGATTCGCTCTCTGCTTTGCGGCGCTCCTCTTCCTGGCGCCGGACGACTTTTGGGCCATAGATAGGCTCCTCCGGCGCGGGCACGTCTGTCTTCTCGTCGGCGTGTTCCAGCTCTTCCTTCGTGTGCTCCACTTCCGGCGCCAGCGCAAGATTGCCGCCCGAGGCTGCTACGATCTTTCGTGCTAGTGAGTCGTCGACGTTTGCCGAAATCTCACCTGCTGCTACTACGACACCCTCGACTGAAACGTCGACCTGCCCTACGTTTTGAACTTTCATGATTCCTCCTAAATTAGGTTTCAAGAAAGGGCCGCCCCCTGTAACGGCCCTCCCCCCTCTTCCTCGACTCGCGCCGAAGAAAGAACTAGGTCGGGACGTTGATCCCGAGCGCCGTCACTTTCGAGCCAGGCCGCAGCTTCTGGAAGTCCCCGCGCCAGGTCACGACCATCAGCCCCTGATCGGACCAGATGGCCTCTGCACTTTTGATGGTGACCCCACGGCGATTGCCGTAGATGTAGCCGTTGCGGTTAGTCAGATAGATCACCGCGAAGGTGTTGGGCCCTGGGCCCGTCCGCACTCCGGTTGCGGCAACGTCGGTGCGCGCGTACTTACTGGTCAGGACCGGAGTGTTCCAGATCCGCCCGATCTGCCCGCGCACGATGGTTGCATTCGGTCCGAACTTGTCGACCGTTATCAGCTCGGGAAACGTGAGCATCTTCAGCATCGTGTTGACCGAGGCGATGTAGGAAAGCTGATCCGAGTCCTCGGCGAAGGCCGGGTCGAGTTTGCCGCGCATGTCGCGGAGGTCGACAGCCGAAAAGGCCACGTCGGGGACTGCTGCCTGAACGTCGAGCGTGGTGGTCGAAGCGATCGCATCCTTGCGGAGACCGTTCCAGGCCTTGCGCGCGTCGGCGGCTGATACGACGTCGGAGTCCTGGTGACCAGCGGCGGTATCGCCGTCGAGCGTGGCGCGCTCGATCGCGTTCGCGATGGCGCCTCCCAGTTTCCCACGCAGGAAGGGAATGATCGCGATGATCGAATCCTCGGTGACCTCTTCCGAAAATACCGTGAGGCAGCCCAGTTTCTTCGCAGTCAGCGAAACCTTCGCGGTTCCCGGCGTGATCGTGGGAATCTTGTTCGCGTCGTTCAGGAACGCATCGGTAATGTTCTCCGGCACGAGGAACGCGACGTCGTCGGTGGTCGCGATCGGCAAGGTGTAGGTCGGTGTCGGCATCGGGATCATGGGAAAGAGCGCCGCCACTTTGAGTGACACGACCACGATGTCATAGAGCTGCCCCGAGAACTCGGTCGGAATCCACTCCAGGCCCTCGGTCGCGGTGAGCGTGTCCATCGCCCGCAGCTTCGCGAGCTGCTTGTAGGCTTTGGTGGTCTTGATGAAGTTCGTAGGCTGCGGTTCGTTGTTCTCACCCATCTTCACAGCATGGGCATGAAGGATCGAGCCGACGATGATCGCCTCGTCCCCGAGCTGCTGCATACTTCGGATATGGTTCAGAGTCGAGCCCGAGTAGTAGCGCTCCAGCTCCACAGCCGGCATGGCGTGACGCTGCTCGAAGGTCCATCCGGTTGCGTCGATCAGTTGCCCATTCTCAAGGCGACCGCGCTTGTCCTGGGCCTCGAAGGCTGCGCGCACCTGGCGCTCGGCGATACTGTCGAGAACCTTGAGCCACTTCTCGTCAGCAGCCAGTTTGACCGGATCGAAGGGCAGGGTCTCGGCCAGCTTGTCGACTTTCTCCTGGAGGGTGGTGAGTGCGCCCTGGAGTTCCTGGGCGCTTTTGTTGCCGGTGATGCGGGCCTCTTTCAGCTCCCGCAGAGTTGCAGCTACTTCAGCTAACGCTTGATCCCTGTCCATCTCATGTGATTCTCCGGGGCTCGACGGCCCTCTGGTCTGAGATTCAGGATTTTAGTCTGCCGGCAGTTCCGGCAACGGTCCTCGATTTGACCCCCAGTGACCGCCCGCTCGTACTTGAAGAGCAGGCGCCCGCAGGAGTCGCATCGAAATTCTAGGCGGTCGTTCATCGGCGCAGCTCCTCGACCGTTTCTTCGAGAAGGAAGTTCTCGACCTCGTAAAGCCACTCGTCCTCACGAGTGTCAATCGGCTTCGAGAGTAGGCGCGAGTTATAGAAAGCTGCGATCTGTCGAACCTGGTCGGTGTACCAGGACATGACGGGCTCGATGTTGTGGCCGGCCCGCTTGGCATCGAGTAGCGCGTTCGGATTCGAGGGGATCGGCACCAGGGAATACTCCATCAGTTCCGACTTCGTGTAGACGTAAGGGTCCCAGAGTTTCGCTTTCTCCTCGTCTGAGATGTCGGTGCGTGGCTCCCACTCTTTCGGATGAAAGCCCACCGACCAGGCCCTGATGAAGCCGTCGCGCACCAGGCGGTAGGCAGTCTCGGCCAACGCGTGATTCTGGGCTTCGCCGGCAAACTCGGTCCTCGACATCAGCTTGCCGTCTTCCTTCCAGATCCGCTTCGAGCGGCCCATCACGTTCTGGATCTCGCGCGAACCATGACCGAATAGAACGATCGGATTCGCCTTGAAGCGCTTGAGGTCCCATCCGTCGAGCTTGATGATCGAGCCGTGAGCGTCGACCGACTCGTCGCTTATCGCGTGGGAGAAGGATCGCTCTTTGTCGTCGGTGTCGCGGACCTCGGAGATGAACTCACGAAACCTTAACGCATCGCTCATAGTTGTTCCCCTGGTTGCAGGTAGATCGCAGTACAGCGGCAGTTGATGATCTGATCGAGCGAGGCCCCGAGCGAAGTGTCGCCGGGGTACTGAAGCCGCGAGCCGTCGATCAGGACGAATGGCTCGTTCGCCAGGTAGAGCTGCCCACCGAAGGTGCGATTATCAATCTCGGCATGGGCTTCACGCACCCGCTCGTCGCGAGCTGAGATCCAGGCCTTCAGGGCGAGGCCGGCCTGGTTCGCTGCTTCTCTGGTTCCGAAGTTGTCGGCGAGGGTTGTCTCGGTGCGGGCGATCATCTTCGCTTCGCGATCGCGCTTGTCGAAGACCTTGTCGATGCGAGCCTTCAATTCGTCGACGTCCTCGTCGCGCTGGATTCCCTCGGTGAGAGTCTGTGCGAGCGCCTCTACCGTGGTCTCGGTGCAGCAGTCGGCTTGATTGGCTGATTCATTCTCCAGAAATTCCAGGATGGTATCGACCGTGAAGTCGAAGTCGTCCTCTGAGTAGCCGTGAGCTGCAATGAAACTCAGGATAGAACCGACCACAGTCGAACGCAGAAGGCCACGATGCAGAACCGCCATGAGCGCGCGCTCGAAGTTCCCGTTGAGAATTACTTGAAGCCTCAGAAAAGATTCGCGCTCGCTAACAACCGCAATGCCGCGAGCCTCGGCGATGGCCCGCGCACCGAGTTCACTTTTTAGATTCTTGATCGTGCGCTTACGCTGAGCATCGAAGAAGTCCGAGATCTCGCGCGCCGCCTTCTTCTCCTGGCGCGACTGCCTGGCCTCGAAGGCGTCGAGTGCCGCCCGCTTCCGCTCCACCAACCCCCCCCCGAGGTTTGCGGATAGCAGAGCGACGGGCGGCCTGTGGAGTTCGATCACCTTCTTGTCCTTGCCGTTCCCATTGCCGTTGCCCTCGCCAGGCTTCGGTTTGAGAAGAGCGGCGAGCTGTGCCGCAGCTTCAAGCGGGTTGTCATTGCCCCAGGGCATATCGTCGAAACCGAGGTTCAACCGTCGATTGATCTCGTTGATCGGGTAGCCGATCGAGTTCAGCTTCACGGCATCGGTGACCTTCGCCGAGTAGTTCTCTTGCAGCGGGCCAACCTTCGAGTAGTCCCACTCGATCGAGAGATCGGAGCCAAAGAGCGGCGCGAGCTGTTCGTTCAGGGCGTTGGTCAGCTTCGCCATCTTGGGCTGCATCGTCGCTGTCCAAAAGTCGCGCCACTGGATCTCAGCATTCGCTTGCGGGTTGTGTTCGAGTAGACCCACGACTACCGGCCTGACCCCGTAGATCGCGATGATCTCCTCGCGCGAGAACTTCCTCTGGTCGAGGAACTCCGCGTCCTTGGGCGACAGTTGCGTCGAGACCCACTTCATGTTCGAGAGCACCAGAGGCCGATGGGCTTTCTTATAGCCCTTGTGTCGCATCTCGATCAGCTTCTCGAAGCGCTTGCGCTGCGCGTCCTGAACGATCCCCTCGGCCTCGTAGTGGCCCCGAGGTTCCGCAGAGTTCGTGAAGAACGCGACGTTATATTCCTGAGCCATGAGATCGGCAGTTACCGAGAGCGCAGCCGCGCGCAAGGGAGGCAGCCCCCGGTAGGGGTTGAACGGGTTCGGATAGCGAATGTGAACGATCTCGTCGGGAAGAAACGCAACCTTCTCGCCCCCAACCTGGTAGATGTAGCCCGTCACCTCGGTCTTGTCGGGCCTGATGCCCTTCGATCGAATGATCGTCATGGTCTCGTCATCGAAGAGCGGCAGCACATACATCGCCTCGACCTCGCCCAGGGCCGAAGGCCCCCGCTCCAGGAGCAGGAAGGATTCGCCGGCCAGCTCCATCGAAGTCTGGTGCTGCTCGACGAAGTCGAACCTCGACTGGTAATCGTTCGGGCGATCGAGCAGTTCGTGAAGCGGTCCGGCTTCGAGGACGACCGAGTTATCGTCTTCTGCCGGCCCGCGCCTCGGACGCAGAGGAACCAGGGCTGCGGACTGCGAGATCTTCGTCACCGAAACGTAGACCCATACTTCGTTCCCGTAGTGGCCCATCAGCCGGCCCAGGCGGAGCGAGCGCACGTCGGGCGGGTAGTCCGCGACCATCGAGGTGCCCAATCCTGCCGGCAGTTTCTGTGAGAACTGAATCAGTTGGCCCCCGGAGGCCCGAGGTCGTGGGTCGAGCCAGGCTGCGAGCACCTGGCGGGCGAAGTCGACGAAGCCGCGCTCAGGCATCAGGCTTCCTCCCGATCGGCAAGCCAGAGATCATCCTCGACGTCGAATGGAGAGCGCCAATCCCACCGCCCGCACCTGGGGCAGAGCTGGTTGAAGAGACCCTGATCGCGACAGAACTTGCAGGTCGCATCGTTCCACGAGTCGACTACGTAGACGTCTACCTCTGATTGCGGGTCGGTGTCGCGAGAGATTACGGATCGGAGATTGTCGATCTGCCGGGGCATCCAGGGACCTACGGCCTTCGGATTGTCGGGCAGGGGTTCCCGGACGGGTAAGCGATTGATACTTCAAGAGGATAAGGCTGAAGCGGCTTCTAAGGCAAACGCTTTCTCAGAATGGCATGTCGTCGAGGTCGTCCCGCGTGTAGAAGTTCGATTCACCCTCGGGGCATTCCTCGCGTAAGAGCACCAGGCAGCGGTCGATCGAGCGCTGGTGGGTTCCGAAACTTTCGGTCTGGTGATCGCACTTAGAACAAGTTGCCCTGACTGACTCGACGAGCTGGCCCTTGTCGTTTTCTAATTCGATCTCTTCGATCGTGACCGCCACTCGGGGACTGGGCTTTCTTTCGCGTGTTGCCATACTTTCTCACCTCTTCGAGAAACTTCCTGGTTTCCTGTTGGGAGCGCAGCCAGTCCTGGCGCTGGCGCCCGACCTCGGCCTCGGCGCATATCTCGCGATTGCGCGACCTGATCCAGCCCTTCGCCCGGTCCGGCACCCGCTCAACCTCAGCTCGAAGTTCAGCCATCGAGGATCGCTCAGTCGACAGGCCCTTACAGTAGCAGCCCGGATCGAGGTGAACCTCGCCATCAGCGAAGAAGTAGCCCGACTCGTAGCCGCACTCCAGGCACTTCTTGACAGGGAGCTTCCGCCCATCGGCATAGAGCCGGTGGACTTCCTTGAGAAGTTCTTCGTTCACTTCTTGCCTCCATCTTTGGTCCGGTAAACGAACCAGACCCAGATCCAGCAGAATAAAATCACGACAGCAATCGAGACCGCAAACGCGAGTAGTGGATCGTCCATCCTCAGAACATATCGACGCGCGAGATCCACTGTCGAGGATAAACTGCGAGCCCCAGGGCGTCGGCCATGTCGGGCGAGCGCAGGCCCCGGTCCCGCATGTCGTCCTTGCTTTCGAGTTTGATCTTGCCGTTAGATTTGAACTCGTAAAGCGGACCCACGAGCTGCATAATCAGCTCCTCGTTGCGGGGAATCGAGATTATCCTCTCCACAAAAAGGCGGCGCATGTGCCACCACATTTCAGTCCTGAGATCAGCGTACTCGTCGTCCCGGTAGGCCGAGGTCCCGAAGTTGACCGGCAGGATCTCATGTCCGAGTTCGATCAGGCGATCCGTAACGCCGCCGCCCAGGCCTCCATCGTCAATCGCAAATGTGAACTCCTTGACGCCAGCGTCCTTCAGATCTCGGAAGATCTTCGCTATCTGGCCGCAGGTCTCCATCGTCGACTGCTTGGAGTGATACTCCAAGAACTCGATTCTGGAATTGTAGACCCCCACAAAGACGGTCTTGTCGTCACCGTATCGTGCGATGTCTCCGCCGAAGTGGACCTGCTTCGAGCGGCCCTGTCGCGGGATCTCGATGTCGATACAGGCTTCAACGTCCGAGAGCGAGATGCACTGTTTCGAGCTGGACTTCGGAAACTGCCCCCGCACCCTGGGGAGCCAGCGCGGATCGTCGACCCCCCACTCGTCGTACTTCTCCTTAACCCACGACCGGGTGATAAGGTAGGGCTTCACGTTCTGGTTCAGCTCCGCTTCTGGCATCGCCAGGAGTTTGTCGAGATTGACCCCGACGAAGTTGGGCGAGTCGAAGGCGTCGAGTGAGAATGTCTTCCAGTGTTCGCGATTGCTGTGGAAGCAATCGTAGAATGGGCCTCCGAGTTCGGTGGGGTTGCCAAGGACCAATACGCGCACGTCCCCGCCAGCACGCGCCGACTCGATCGCTTCCCAGATCTCCGGGTCCACGCCTGGCGCCTCGTCGATCACGACGAAGACCTTGCCGTGAAATCCCTGAAAGCGAATCCCGGTGTTAGTCGAGATCCCGATCGCGTAGTTGTCGCCGGCCAGGCGCAGCTCGGTTGTGTTCAGCTTGGGAAAGTTGATGCGTGAGCCCGCCGTGGCCCGGCGCATCTCGACCCACATCTGCCGCTTGACCTGGGTGAAGGAACTCGCGGTCGTGATCGCGATCCCGTCCTTGTTCCTCACGATCCACCAGATCACAGCCTCTGCTGCCGTGAAGGTCTTCGAGGAAGCGTGGCAGGCCTTGACCGCTGTGCGCGGGTTCTCCGCGATCGAGCGCAGAATCTGTTCCTGCATCCACCACAGGTCGTGCTTCAGCATCGAGCGGGCGAACTTCACCGGGCAGTCGAGAATGCGCGCGATCTTCGGCGCGTAGGTCGGCGTGGTCGCGTGGAACTGTGGAGTTGCGATCACGCCTCGTCGTCCTCGTTCTGGTGAATTGCTTCCCAGAGCTGTCGCACCCGAGCCGCCAGCGCGGGTACTTCGTCGGGCTTGAGGTCGGTGCCGGTGCCGGCGTTGATGATTGCCGCTGCATGTAGCAGGGCGAGGTCGATGCGAAGTTCGCGTTCTTCTTTCGTAAAAACAATAGTCATAAGTCGGGTCGAGGCCCGCCAAGTTGAGCGAGCTATCGAAGACAGGGTTCAGCTCAGGTCAGCGACAGCGAGGCTCATGGGGTTGGCGGGCCCCGTCACTCAGTCAATGTGAAGCGGCGCTCTCACTTTCCTCTTCCTGGCCTTCGCCGGAACCGTGATGTCGGCGCGCTTCACCCAGGCGCTTATCATCACCTCGATCCAGTCGGGCTCGGGCTCAGGGTCGATGTTCTCTTCCAGCACCGTCACCTCGCAGGTATCGAGCAGCGTGAACGAATTGTCGGCGAACATGCGAAACTCGTACTCACCCGGCTCGACCTTCATCGGCCAGGGACAGATCCCCGAGGGCACAGCAGACAGGGCTTCATGCTCGCAGCTCGTGTAATGCCAGTCGAGGTAGGCGTCGTCGTTATTGGGCGCGCCAGCCGGAAAGAGTGCGATCCAATCGTAGGGCTTGGTCGATCCGGTCCAGGCCACTTCGCAAGTTCCGCCAGTCACTACGTTGACAGGTGTCACAGTCAGGGTTGCCACTTGTCCACCTCCATCAGGAATGTCGCCTCGATTGATCCAGCCGATGTCATGCGAGTAGCCCGACTCGAAGCCGGGCAGCGGGCCGTAGGTAACGCCATTAATCACGAAGGGCTTGGTCACGTCGACCCCGGCGCCCTTCGTATAGTGGCCCTCGGGAACCACGAAGCCATGTTCGATCTGATCGACCGGCCAGAGCGGCTCCATGTGTACGATGTTGTTCTGCCCGTACCACTCGCCCCCGGCGCCGAGCGACGCGGACATCGCGTTCCAGTCGAAGCCGCCGATCTTCCAGGAGTCACCGCCCGCGTTACTCGTGTTGCCCACGTGAGAGAGTAGATTGTTGACAGCGACAAAGCCAGGGAAACTCGCAAGCCCCTGGAGCATCCAGATCGTATTCCCACCCGAGAAGGTGTTGTGGTAGTGAAAGACGCGAAGCCGCGAGTCAGGCACCGAGCCATCGTAGGTTCCGCCGTGGAACATGAAGTCGGAGACCTTGTCGAGCGACGAGCAGCGGTTGTTGTAGATGTAATTCTCTCCCGCGTCTTCGTTACTGAGATGCCAGCGCATCAGCGCGTAGCCGGCCTCGTAGGTCTCGTTGTCGTGGACCTTGATGTTGCGCCCGCCGTTGGGGCTGCGCTGAAACGGCATGTCGACCATGTTGTGTACGCGATTGAAGCCGAGGTCGATTCCATCCCCACCGAACATATCGACGCCAAAGACGCAGCACTCGACGTGGTTATGCGCGAACTCGACCTGGCGCGGTCGATAGGTTTCTTGCGTCGAGTCGTTCCACCCGTTCGCAATCGTGCAGGCCGAGCCGTGGGTCGAGTCCGACTCGTCCTTGAAGAACTTCCGCATTGCGTACTGGTGATAGCTCGTGAGGCGCGCATCAGGGTAAGGGTCTTCGCTTGAGATCTTCGCGATCGGCGTGACGATGTCGCAGCCGTAGTCGCGCTGGTTGAAGTAGGAGCGCAGGATCTTCACGTCCTGGCAGGCGCCGAACACGCGCGTCGCATAGTCGAAAGCCTGGAAGCGGCAGTCCTCGACGTCGACGTTCGAGCTATCGTAGATCGCGATGCCGTCGACGCAACCTCGAATGTCGAGCGACGAGATGACCACGTCCTCGCGCCCGTAGCAGAAGATGGTCGAGCCGTCCTGGCGCGGTGGGTCGCGGTGATCGGTGACGCCCCCGGACCAGCGCATCTTCCCAGGCCGGCGCCCGTCGCGATACTTCAGGTAGAGATAGCCGTTGGTGCGATTGTAGACCGAGAGCGACTCGATGCCGGCCCACCATTCGGCGCCGTAGTCGGGCCCTGGCCTCGCGCCGTCCGGCACGATCATCGCTTCATAGGCCGTCATGTAGTAGTAGCCCGAGGTCTGCCGCGCGTTCACGTAGTCGGAGTCGATGCGAAGTTGAAGTGCGCCGTTGCTATCCGTCAACATCCAGACCTGCCACGGATTGTGTACGCGCCACGTGCCCGAGCCGGCCAGCGAGCAGTAGTTGTCGGAGTCGGTCGCCAGCTCCCACTCGGCAGCGAGCGCCATCGTTCCATCGAGGATCGCGCCAGGTTCGCCGGCAATCGTCACGTTGTCGATCGGCACATCGAGGCGCCCGTAATGATGGCCCGCCTTGAACGCCAGCGTGTCGCCCGTCGCCAGGAACTGAGCCGCTGCCTGAACGTCCTCTCCTGGTTCCACCCAGACCGTCGCCATCAGTTCAACCTCCGCTTCTCGTAGATCAAGGTCTCATCGAGGCCGGCCAGGCGCTCGCCCTGGGTAGCGCAGATCGGGTGCAGGCCGTAGTGATACTGAACCGATGCAATCGAGCTGATAACGGTCCGACAGACCGGGCAGACGTCGTGCTGGTGCGCCCCTAACTCTTCACAGAACAAGAAGATACAGGGCCCATCAAACAAGATGGAACCCTGGCGCTTACTGTTGTCAGACATGGAGTTACTCCCTATTGACAGGTGGCAATATAAGTGTTATTATAATGTGTTGGGTTGAGATAGAGGGCGCCCAACGAAAGATGCGAAGGCCCCCAGGCGGGCAACCAAGAAGCCGCCAGGGGCCAGGCGCCCCACGGTTGAATAGCCGCCGTGAGGAAGGCCCAGGCTGGAACCGAGCCAGGACGCGACAACTTCCCCGACAGTAAGCGCGGCGCGATACGCCCGGAGGATTCGGGAGGGCGAACATACCACTCAAAAAAGTAGTGGGACCAAAGGCCCCGGCGCAGAACCGGGGCCTCAGTATTTGTGCCCATCAAATGAACCCCCACCAGATAAACCAGGCCAAGGTGTAGCCCACCAGAATGACAGTGACCAGGGCGATCTCGGCAGGCCTGAAGATCCTCCCGTCAGTACCCCCCTCGATCTCCCCGGTCGAGTTCTTATCGCACAGTTCCTTGCCGCAAGCGTAGCAACTCATTGCACAACCTTTCTGAGAAAGAACTCGGCGCCCTCTTCCGAGAGCGCGAGCTGCCAGGATTCTTCCTCCGCGTGATACTTCATCAGCAGGTAGCCGGCACCGACCAGGGGCCCGGTCACGTTGTCGGTGAGGATCAGAAGCAGCCGCGCCATCCCGGCAGTCGAGAGGATGGCCGGCTTCTGGATCGCCTGGCGCATCGAGGCCATCACCTCGAAGAGCGCTTCGCCCCCGTCGATCTCTTCGAGCTGATGCTTAGGTTTTTCTTCCATAGCTCCCTCCAGTAGGATGCCCGGATCACCTCGGGCATGGCCCTGAGCACTCGCAAAAGATCGAGAATCGCCGCGAGCTTCAGCCGGCGCCGATACTCCCCGCAGACGTAGACGTGCAGGCGCGCCTCGATGTAGACCGCCTCCAGGCACCTGTCGCAGATCCAAACCTCGATCGCATTCTTCAGCCTCATTGACACCTTTCGGAAACCAAGGTAAGCTGGCGGCCAGCTTACCTTCTTCTGAGACAATCTACTGAACCGTCATCCCCGGATCGAGTCCTGGGTCGGGCTTCTTGTCCATCTCCTCGCCGCCAGCTTCGAGGATCTCGCGCAGCTCGTCGACCGAGAAGCGCCCCGAGATCCGGGCTTCGAGCGGGGCGTTCAGCCCCAGGATTTCGCACCGGCGCCGGACTGCATCGAGGACGATCGAGAGGAAGCGCGGGTCCCCGGCCTGGTGCGAAGTGGTGACGATGGTGCGCGGTTCCTTGGCGACCTCCTGCCTGGTAACCACGACTTTGCCTATACTTCGCTCCCATCCCTGCCAGGCGCCGGCCTCCGCCAGGTCGCACGAGGCCAGCTCGCGGTTACGAGATTCCTCGTAGTTGGTGATCGTGTTCGAGCGCCACATGGCCCTGACCGTCTTGAGGTCACTGTGAACTTGCTGGAAGCTGACCCCGACCTGCCCGGCGATCTTCTGCATGGTTTGGCCCTTGAGGTAGAGATCCGAAACCACCTCACGGCGCTTCTGAACTTCCTGTGGTGTGAACCTTGGTCCTGCCATTTCCAATTCCTCGTTTCTAATTCGAGTGGACCTGACATAGAGTGGCCGAGTGGCCGTGACGAGTGGTGGTGGCCCTATAGGGGGCCAACCACTCAGCCACTCAGGTCCCCTCCACTCAGAACCACTCAGGTCTACTCAGGTCTACTCTCATTTTGAGCCCCTTGGAGGGCATTTATACCCCGCTCGGTAACCGAGTAGGGTTGTCGTTGTTTCTCGGGCTCGGTGATCCGCCCCATCTGAAGAAGCCGATCGAGAGATCGAGCTACTTCATCCCGAGCGATTTTGACAGTCAGGGCGATTTTCCGCTCCGAGGTGAGCCTCGGGTTCTCAAAGATGGCCCGGAGCACCTTGAGATCTATGGGCCGGTTCTCGGCCTCGATCGCAGCCTCGACCTTGGCCTCGCGGTCCTCGGGTGTCGAGCGATCGGGTTCGATCACGCATGAAGTCTTCGGCTGCCCGTTCCGTTTGGCCTCGTTGATACTGACAGATCGCCGGATAAAGTATAGAGGCTTGGGCTTTTCCGAGTCTCTGGTCTTCAAGGTCGAGAGCGAAAGTGTAACCTCTCCCCCGACCTCGTCCTCGTCCTTGGCTTCGAGGTAGAAGACGCAATCGGAGTTGCCCCGGAAGGCGCTCGATCCGCGCTCGCGCTTCTTTTTGCCCTTCTCGTCGTCCTGCCAGCCGGCGTGATGGGCCAGGATGATCGCGGTATCGGGGAGGTCCGATGATACCCGGCGCACCGCGCGCAGGTAGGCCGAGATGGCCTCGGAACTATCCTCGGAGCCCGAGAGTGAGGCCCTGACCGTGTCGATCACCAGGAGCCTGATGGGCGGGCGCTCGTTGGCCTGGAGATTGTTCTGGAGGGCTCGGAGCTGCGCGCGCAGGATCATCTCGCCTGGGCTTGGGACCTCGCAGCGGTCGCGGTCGATCGTGGGCGATAGGGGCTCGTTGGCCTTGATCCGGTAAAAATTGTCGAGGCGATGGCCCTGGCGCTCGTTGATGGCAGAAAGCCTCACCCGGAGATCGTCCCCCTCGTAGGTCACATAGACCACCGAGCCGCGCTCGACCTGCCGGCCAAGCCAGTCGACGTTCGACGTGATCGAGGCCGACATCGAGAGCAGGACGAAAGTCTTGCCGGCGCCCGACTCGGAAACCACAACCGAGATATGACCGCCCCAACAGATCCCCTCGATGATCTCGATCGGACTGGGCTCCTTCATCACCTCGGCAGCGGTCATGTAGCCAGGGCCTTGATCGGGCGTGGCCGCGCTTCGCTCGATCAGAAAAGCCTGCCACTCGGAAGCGATAGCTACCGGATCGGCCAGACGGTCGAAGCAGGTCTCTTTCGTTTCGTGGGCCTTCTGGATCAGACGGCGCAGCTCGGCTTGCTTTTTTACCCCCAGGCAATAATGGGGAATTGCCTTTGGGTCGGGCGTGAAAAATTCGTTCGGCAGCGTTGAAACATACGCCCTTTCGTCGAGTTCCTGGAGTTCTTTCCGCGCCTTCAATTCCATCCGAATCGTCAGCTTGTCGATCGGCTTTCCAGTCGCAGACATTTCACACATGGTCCGGTAGATCTTCTGGTTCCGCACGTCGTAGAAATCCCTCACCCCGAGGTACTGCATCGCCACTTCGAGAGCGGTCTCGTTCTTTATGATCGTGCCCAGGATCACTTGCTCGGCTTCATCATTGTGAGGTAAGAGCCTAACTTCATCCGTCACCTTCCTTTCCCCTTTCTGTCAGAGTCTCGTGGTTCAAAAGCTGATGTTTCTGCCTGTCGATCCAGGTTCGGATCAGGATCAGATCGTCGAGTTCCGCTTCGTCCTTCCGCCTGGCTGCCAGGGAAATTTCCGTCAGGACCTTCTCTTTCGTCGTTCCAAGCCAGGTGATAATAATATCGCGGTCGTTGTTGGTCACTGTCAACTTCCTTTCTGTCAGAGTTTCATTATTTTTCTCATTTCCTCCAGTGCGTCGCGCTTCATCTCCTCCAGAGTATGAGTCTGAAGGTATTCTTTGGCCTCGGCCACAGCCTCGGCGTAAGCCTCGGGCGTCGCGATCGTGAGCAGGCCAGAGGTTTCGGTCGTGTAACAGATCCCCGCCATCACCAGCTCAGCCACGAGGTCTTCCATTTCCTCGTAGCTCGCGCCCAGGACATCGCACCAGCCGGGGTGAGGCATCGACCTGACCCCATCAAGAAGCCTCGGACTGATCTTCTCCCAAGCCATCATCGCTTCGGTCGATAGCTCCATCTCGTTCCTCCCTTGCTTTGGCCCAGGCCATAAATTCCTGGCGCTCGTGCTCCGAAGCCTGGCGCCAGAGTTTCTTCAGGCCCACGAGCTGATGCGAGAGAATCCCCGCTGCGCGCGCAGCCTGCTGCACCCCCTTGTACTTTCCTCGCTTCACCCTCGACCAGATCTCGGGGTGATGGGTCATGATGATACGCAGCAAAAAGACCGAGTTCTGGCTCTTGGTCGTGGCCCCAGTCCGCACCGACTTGTAGTGTTTCTGAACCGGCCCCTCTTCCATCGCAGCCAGGACCATCTCGTCAAACGATCGGCGCCGGCCCTGGCCCCCGACCTTCTCGCCCCTGGCTGCTTTCACCTCGGGCTCGAACTCTTCGAGGTCATCGAGCTGCGCCTTCCAGGCCTCCAGCCGGTCAGAAGGCTTCGGTGGTTTGGTAGGTAGAGGCTTCGACGCGGGCTCGTCCCGTTCGACCTCGGGGATCAGAATGTTGAATGACTTGTAGGAGGGTGTCATCAGTCCCCCTTCCCCGGCTTCATCACGATGCCGGTCGGCCCCTCGACCACGGTGTAGGCCGGAACCTGGGGCTCCGAGTAGCGGTGAGCGATCATGGTGCCGAAGCGATCGCGCCAGCGCCGGATCTGCTCGATCTGGTTTCCGTTCTTGCGCGTGAAAAAGTTCAGGATCTCAGCCGCGTAGCTCTCTGTCACCTCGCCCTTCTCGCAGCGCTCGAAGAGCTGCTGGAGCTGGAGGTGACTGAACTGAGACAGCGCCCGGTAACGCGAAGAGATCAGCGACTTCTTCGCCTTCATCGAGGGGTCGCGCAGGCCCTTGGTCTTTTTGTTATTGATGAACTTGTTGAGGTCCTCGACCTTGATGCCCACGGCCTTCGCCGCTGCCTCGGGCGTAAGGTTGCGCTCGGTCATGAACTCCAGAGCCTTGCGCTTCTTGAAGCTGTCGAGGTTCATCCGGGCCACGAGCACAATCCGCCTGGCCTCAGAACCGTAGACCCCGAAGAGTAGCTCGACGACCTTCGAGTCCTTCAGCCCCTTCTCCATCAGTTGCCGGGCCTGAAGTTCCTTGTCGGCGCGTGTCATCGAGAGCGGACCTTTCGGATCGTTCGCCTTGATGGCTGCCAAGAAACTGTCGATGTCGTCCTCGCGCTTCACGATCTCGCAGTCGATCATGTGAGGTGGAGCGATCTTGTGCTCGCGCCAGAAATACTCGTAGGCCGCGATGCGATGGCGCCCGTCTTCGATCGTGTAGGTGCCGTCTTCGTTTGCGTAGACGCGGATCGGTGGGAACTTCTCGTCGTTCTCGATCATGCAGGCGAAGGCCTCTTTCTTGTCCTCGTTGAGGCCAACCCGCACGAATAGCTTCATTCTGAGCAGCGAGTAGTCTAAACTCTTAACGGTTGGTTGGTGTTGGTTGCTTTTCGTCACGTTCGTTTCCCTTTCTGTTTGAAAATTGCCAGGAGCCGGGACCACCAGAGGGTGATCGCCCTCCGCAGCCCCGGCTTCCGGTTACGCTTTCTGGTTCGCTCGATCTCAATCGCCCGCAAAAAAACGACGACCTTCCGAGCGGGAACTTCACTCATATAAAACGCCTGTTTTGATGGAGACCAGCAAAGGCCTCTTTGGTTTCCGCCGAGAGCAGGAGCGGTCGATAGACTTTCTCTTTCTCGAACGAGTGGGCCAGGGAGTTGAGCTGGTTCCAGACGTGGTTCGAGTCTACGGGCCCGGTGCCGGCAATCTTCTGGGCCAGCGGCAGGTCTCGCGTGTCGAGAGCCTCGTTGAACTCCAGCGCATTTCGCCGGCAATGTTCCAGGTAGCCCCCTTCCTGGCTGTTCCCATTCAGATCCGTCATGGTCGAGATCGGGTTCGTGATCGCCGAGGTCCACGGTAGCGGCATCTGCCACAGCTCCACGCCGTTTGATATGATGGGTGGAAACTCCTGGGGCGGGTCGAGCTGCTGGCCCATCAGGAAGAGAACCTTGAGCGTCGCATCAGCGGCGCCCTGGCATGACTCGCGGGTTCCCTCGATCGCGTCGGGCATCTGGTCAATTAACTCTTGAGGTATGGGTTCCATTGGCTTCCTTTCCGTGGTGGGTGTGAGTTCGTTTGTACTCCTCGATCGTATAGAGGATGAATTGAACATCCTTGTTCTTCACGATGGAGATTAGTTCCTCGGGCCCCGGCTGCCGGATCTCCAGGCCGTTTCCGGTGTAGACCGCGATGTGCGAGCAGTAGAAACAGATCGACACCGAGCCGGCGATCGGAGGCCTCATCCAGGCTTCCAGGTAGCGATCGAGAAGCATTCCGCACTTGAAGCACAGAGATTTAGCCGTCATGCGATCACCTTGATTATTGGCGCCCGCGCATAGTCCTTGAAGATCCAGACTTCCTTCGAGGCGTTCGCCGGCAGCCCGTCGAATAGCTGGATTGTCTCACGTTCGAGGGGGCTCGCGTCGCGGTTACTTTTGACCTGGATCAATCGCACCCCCTGGCTATTGATCGCGATCAAATCGAACATCCCCAGGGAGCCGCCCGAGCGTGTCACGTGAAACCCTGAGTCTTCCAGAATCCTCCGGGCCTTGTGTTCGTTGCGCGTTCCTTTTCGCTTTGACATTTTGACCCCGGAAAATTTTTGGGCGGGCGCTGCCGGCCTGGAGGAAATGGAGGTAACCACCAGGCTCGCCCTGCTAACGGTTACGCCGGGACAGGTACTCGGGGCCCCGGCCAGGGGTGGGACAGCAGCGCCCATAAGGGCCGAGGGCACGAGAGCCAGGAAGACCTCGCCGATCTTCCCTGGCGACATCTGACGCCGCAAAGGTCAGTCTCGCACCCTCGACAAATTGGGAGGGCTTGTCGGATTCCTTGCTACCCTGTATAGGTCCGAAGGATTCTAGCGGCTGTTCACCCATGAGCAGCCAGGGTTGCATCTCCCCCTCCCAAACTCGGTTAATAAGAGCGGTCATCGTAATCGCTCGGTGGTTCGTTCTCAAAGTCCCGCCCGAAATTTTCTGCCCAGGTGCAGAGTTCATCGTAGACCCCGTTCTGGATCTCGTTGTGATGGCCGAAGCCGTACTCGGCCAGCTTCGACTTGACGATGTCCTCGGGAACTCCCGCCGACCTCCAGATCGCGAACCAGCGCTTCAGGCGACCATCGGAGATCACCCCGCCACTCGAAGCCGCAGGCCGGGTCGCGCCGTTGGCCGGGTTTGACGTCGGTGGTGGAGGTGGAGGCGGAGCCGGAGCTGCCTTGCGTTCGGGCATAGTCATCGGCGCCTTCCTCGATGCCGGCTTCGCCGGGCCGGGGTCACCCCCGAAGGTTTCGTTGCCGGTCATTTCCTCTGCCGGCGTGGGCTTGTACCCTGCCAATACCACGATACACGAGAAGACGTTGCGAAGCACCTTCGCGCAGGCTCGGGTCTGAGACATCGACATGAGCTGGAACAATGGAACGGCCTCTTCCCCGATCTGAATGCGCTCGCGCTTCTGAGTCTTCGGGTTGTCCTGCCACTTGTACTTGGGCCGGGTCGACCACTTGGGCTCGTCGTTGAGGCACATGGCCTCGGCGCCCGAGATCACTACCGGGCCGTTGGGCGTGAGCAGGATAGCTTCCGCCGTGGCTGCGAAGCCGACCACGTCGCCGTACTGAACGAAGCGGGTCTCGGTCACCTTCGCCGTCACCTTGTAGAACCGGGCCACGAGCTGCCAGTCCTCATACTCCAGGTATCTTTCCTTGTTGAAGATCACCGGGTCCTTCTTCTGGTCGATGATGTCCTTCAGGGCCCGCGCTGCGTTGCGCGCTTCCTGGATCACAATCTCGGGCGCCCTGGTGATCGAGAGATCCGAAGGCAGAACCTCGGCTGGAACAATTTCTAGGTCGGTGTTGGTCATGACTATCTCCTGTCGGTGATGCCGGTGTCGCGGATCACGCGAACTCCGGGAATGTTTAAGGTCTCTTTCTCAGCCGATGCGCGCTTGTTCAGCGCCGACTGGTTCGCTTCCACCAGGAGCGGCGATACTACGCCGTCCGCGATGGCCCTGCACAATGCCCGGATGTCGGTGACCTCCGCGCGATAACTCACCCTCGTCACCAGGCCGGCGACCTTGTTGAACGTCGGGCCCGTCACTGGTCGAGGCGAGAGCGATGGAGCTGTCATGATTTCCTCGACCGCCTCGGGCGGTGCGCCCAGGCCTTCCGCCACTCGGGCCAGCTCCAGGCGGTGCGCTTCCTCTTCTGCTGCCTGAACCTCGGCTGCCTGCCGATCGGCTTCGAGCCGCACTCGCTCTTGCTCCTCATGCCAGGCTGCGATCATGCGCTTGAAGATTGCCTTCGCCTTCTGGCAGGGATCAAGTAAACGCTTCTCGGCAGCGACCGCGATCTTCCACGTCGCGTAGGCCGAGGCCTTGATCTCTTTGTGATGCTCGACGATCTTGTCTTCGAGTTCCGACACGGCGCCCAGGAGCCGGACCGCGTGGTCGTAGGTCTGCTGGTCGGAGATCTCCAGCGCCAGGGCCCGCTCGGGCCACGTGAGCGCGGCCTTCTCCAGCTTCTCGATCATCGGCGTGTGAACTGTCACCTTCGTTTCCTTTTTCACAGGTTGTACCTCACTTTGAAGTTGTAGATGTTCAGGCAACTCTGAAAAACCGCCAGGTCGCCGGGGAACTCTTCGGTCGTGAACTCGTCATAGTCGTAGCAGCCGTTCCCATCGAGGGTCACGCTGCATCGAGTGAACTCCATCGGCTTCGGCATCAGGTTCGCGTAGCCGGCCAGCTTCACCCGGTAGAGCGGATATTTCCCGCCGTGTTTGATGTCGAGGATGTAGCGCTTCTTACCGATCGTCCCGATCCGGTCGATCGTGCCGGCGTAGCCCATCAGTCGATTGACCATCCTGACCTCGATGCCATTGGGACCGGGGACGAACTCTTTATCGTCGCGAAACGATCGCCAGGCCGCGAGGAATGGTTTCAGTCTTGGGTCGAGCCTGCCTTCGTCGAGGGTTCCCTCGTCATCGTACTGGCAGGCCAGGTGAATCGCGGTGCCGCGCTCGCGCGCAGGTTGGGCGTATCGCTCCGGGATGCGAAACGGAAAGACGCCCTCGACTATGTCGCTGATCCCAGGAATCTCGCGCCGATCGAGGTAGTATCGGTGCTCCGCAGCGTCGAAGTAAAAACCGTTCGGGATGTTCGGCGGTACTAATCGCATGGCCCTTCCTCCCGGTAGATGCGCTCGATCAAAGCCTGGTCCACGTCGTCGGCGTAGAAGTCGTCTAGCTCCATTTCCTCGGTTGCGAAACGGCAGAAGCCGCAGACGAAACCATGCAGGTCGTTCTTGTCGATCACGTATTCGAGTCTTTTCTTTCCGCACTTCGGACAAACCATCATGGCGCCCTCCATTCTTTA
>CATKHU010000248.1:0-54785 GCA_949752735.1 Lumbricus terrestris
CACTTATAAACTAGCCAAATTCAAACAGTTTCCAATGGGCCACTGAAAAAGTACAGCTATTTTGTTAAGATGACCCCTTAAAATGCTGCCATTGCAATGTGGAAATTAAAAAAATTTCTAATGGGTCAATGAAAAAGTACAGCTATTTTGTTAAGACGACACCTGAAAATGCTACCATTGCTATGTGAAAATTCAAAAAATTTCTCGTGGGGAGGGGCATATTTCCTCCCCATACCCCTCCCCACCACTCTCGGCGATACGCACCTAATGATTGTCCTCCAGGCGGTCCATAATCTACCCCTCCAGAAATCTCAAATTTAATGGGCTTGGATCGGAATTTTTTTAGTCGTTTGCCCGAAACCAGAGTTTAATTTTGTTCCTCCTATGGGGGATAGGAGGGACTAAATTAAACTCTGGTTTCGGCCAAACAACTAAAAAAAATCCGACCCAAGTCCAAAAATTTTTGGCCCCCCCTTCGAAAATTTCTGGATCCGCCCCTGGGTGAGCTTACGACGCTCCCTCAAAAACACTTGGTTATATATTATGGGCTTCATGCCTTCGGCACTCGCAGCTTCGCGCCTTCGGCTCTTGGCAAAATGAGTGCCCTCGAGGAAAAATGAGAGGGAGGTAGGGCTTAGGGTTTCAGGCCCCAAACCGCGCCGCCTTTGTTATTTACAAAACTCGAACATGACAGATAGACGGACATATACATGTATATCACACCTAGGTTATTCCAATGGATAAGATAATTACGCCATGACCCTTTGCACAGGAATATTGAATCAGCGAAATGAAAATCTCCTGCCTGTGGTGTTTGCTTCATGTTCTCAACTTAAAACTTAGGGTCATACTGATTTTTTTTAAATTATCGTTCGCACATACTAATGTCTTCCTGAAATTTGCGCGTCAGAAATCGGGACACAAAAAAGTTAAAATAAGTTCAATAGATTTGCCTGGCAACAGCACGGCGGTTGGCTGGCACAAGTAAAGTAACGAAGTAATGCAAGTGCGTTCATAACAGCTATAGCCTATCTGTCAAAAATAATGTGAATTACTAATTTTATTATTTTAAATAGATTAATAACTTGACAATCTCTGTGGGTGCCCAGAGGTCGTGACCGAGTGTGCATTGCAGAACTGCACACTCGATAGCTACTCCACTAAGATAATATACATAGTAAAAGTAAAGTCCTATCCCGTTCCATGAGGAACATAGGGTGGCGCTCATCTCCTTTTCCATGGCCCTGAGCCAGCAATGGACGAACCCCGAGGTCCTGGACACGAGGCCAGTGTATCGCAGGACATGCTATTTACTTCCCAGCTTACGCCGGTACCAAATTATACTGCTTGGTGACAGAGGCACGTGTGCGTAAACAACTTGCCCAAGGTCGTTACCAGGAGTCGAACCCGCAACCTCCCGCTCCGTAAACGGACGCGTTACCGGTCTGCCACTAGGTCGCACAGAATATATATATATATATATATATATATATATATATATAATGATTTCTAGATTGTGGCAAGTAGCCTCTAATATGCATAGGCCTATACGCACAGCCCATACCTTGAGGTCATTGCATTTCGCGGAACCGCAATGAGAAACTTGAACTAATCAGCCATAGGGTGTTATCTTGAAGGCCATAGGATGCGATTATATTGCACATCCTGACACCTGTCCTATTTCCCACATAACAAAATCTGCTATAAATACAGAAGAGGAGTTAACTGTTCTTTTCAGCCCTCAAAGAAAACGAAGATGCGTTCATTTGTGGCTTCACTCGATGCTCTCGGCCTGTGTGAGTATAACTACATGTTTTCTAACTGATTACGACAATAATATTATTATGTTTTGTCTGTGTCTTTCGTTGTTTAGTTGTTTTCATAATAGATGCTTCGTATGATTATCGGATATATGAGAAAGAAATTTTCAATCTGGCTCTTGGCAAAAAAAATCTGGATCCAACGATAATCTTCTGACGTCCTGCTTTCAACAACGTGCAGCATTATTTTAACTGGTTTTATTTCTATTTTGTCAAATCCAGTGTTATGAAAACAACAATTTTTATCTCTCGAAATAGATTATACACGGCATGCCCGTATAAAAGTCAGGAAGGAGGTCATGAATAGGCTTAGAACATGTTTGCCAGTGTTTTATCTGCCCTCTTTGGAGAATCAAGGTTTCTGATAAAGAAAACGAGCGTCCAGACGAGTAAGGTAACGTCGAGCAGAGGTAGGATAGGGGCTTGGGGGAGTGGATGTGTCCGTGCCCACTACAAATGTTTTGAATTTCCGCATTGCAATGATAACGGATGATTGAAAAATTGAAAAATTGATCTGCTGCTTCACTGCTGATCTATATATCTATAAGAAAGGAAGTGGATATATTTGGCCCCGATGCACGCTCACAGTTTTACAGCTACTGACTTTAAACATTGCATATAGATAAACGTTCACCCAAACCATCCAAGTAAGCTATTTTCAGCTTTTTATTCACTCTAAATGTCGAAAAATAGACATTTTAAATTTCGCTGTGTTAATGTATGCGCTTGCGGTTAGCCTATCGCTTCAATTTTCAGTAACGGCCTGTTGCCGTTGACGTCATTTTAACGTTATTTTTTGCCAAGTTTAGCATGAAAATCATACGCTGTCGTACAGTCCTGGGAAAAGATACATGCCTTTAGCCAATGAGTATATACGAAGAGGAGCCTCAAATATATTTTTCGTCAAAAAATAAATGCTTGGTATAATCAGATTATTTATAAAGAAACAGAGCACCAGCGTGACCGCACGTTGCCATGCATATTTTACAGTTACAGCTGCACAGATGTTTACACGGGCCACCTCGCCTCCGCCAAACACACACCTCGGCCCGCAGGGCTGGGTGGGGCAAGAGTCGGGGTAGGTGGTGGGGTGGGCGTGGGGTGGAGAGGAGATTTTCCCGAAAACCCTAATTTCACGGGTGGCGTACCGGTGGAGGTCGGAGTGTGGTGGGGGTGTTGTGGGTGGGGTGGAGGTGGGGGTGGAGGACGTGGGGGCGGGGTGAGGAAGGTTGGGATGGGGTCTGGGGGAGGAAATTTTCCCGAAAACTCAAATTTCACGGAAGGCGTACCTTTGGAGGTCGGAGTGTGGTGGGGTGGGTGTGATGTGGTTAGGTCGTGGTCGGGAGCGGGTCTAATCCTTCATGTTAAATGGCGGATAAGATATAGCCGATAATCTAAAAGGGTGGTGTCCACCCCCGGTACCTCGGGTATATCGTGTATGACTTTTGAACGGTATGGAGTATCATGACAAATTTTACCTCAACATGTGTGCAAATGAACCCTCTACAGCTACCTAAAATGTCAAAATTTTATTCGAAACGAAACAAGTATTATTTGGGAAAACCATATGGGGAAAGGGTGGCAACCACCCCTTCCTTGGTAGCCCGAAGGTTAAGCGGAATCTCAATAATAATAAAAATAATGATAGTATGAATAGATCACCGTAAAATAAGAAAAAAATAATAACAATACTCATGAATAATAAATATCATCTCGTATATCTGGAGGTGTGCAGACATTTGAACGGTGGTCATTTGAACGGACAACATTTGACCGGCGACACTTTATCGGCGATATTAGAACGGGCCGACAGTAGAACAGGCGACACTTAACCGGAACGCCATATTACCGGACCGACTAAAGAACAACTCATAAGGTGCGGAGGTGTAGGCCTACACTCTGCACGTTTATATAGGCTAGGCTTATTCTGAGCTTTGACTTAATGTTGGGCGCGACGTTTGGTGATAATGAATGTTAGAGAAAGTTATACAGTTTTACTGTTACTTTTACGTGTGAAACAAAGTTTTGTTTTTAAGTGTGAGACAGCGTTATTCATTCATTCATTCATTCATTCATTCATTCATTCATTCATTCATTCATTCATTCATTCATTCATTCGTTCATTCGTTCATTCATTCATTCGTTCATTCATTCATTCATTCATTCATTCGTTCATTCATTCATTCATTCGTTCATTCATTCATTCGTTCATTCGTTCATTCGTTCATTCATTCATTCATTCATTCATTCATCCGACGCGCTCAACGTCAGAGACTGGGCGACAGAGATCGCATAGATAAGATGGACTGATGGAGCGTAATCAAGGATGCAGCGTGAAACCAGAGCAGCACTTCGATATGAGATCTGTTGGGCTATTTTGCAGCCAGTGCAAAACATCACGCATGTTATGACCACCCTGCCATAATAATTTTATGGCCATTTTTGACGGATCTCAAGAATGGTATTCAATTGCAAAAGACTACTTTCTTGCAAGGATCGCACAATTTACACGTGCAGTCGTCAGCTACGGCAAAGGAGAAATTTTGATGCATTTAAGCTCAGTTGCCCATTTGTCACATAACTATACAATGAGCTTGGTAGACCAACAAGTCCGAGACAGTAAATGTTTGATTTTAAGAGAAACTATTTCAATCAGCGAGTAGACAAAGTGCAGACCCAGACAATAACTTTGCCCATAGGAGAGTGGAGGTCGTTCAAAAAAGGGTGTATGGTCATATTATTACTAATATTATTGATTAATCAAAATTCTTTCCATAAAAAACGGGTGAGCGGTTTTGAAGGATCTCACCCTCTGGGTCGAGGCCATAAGACAGCCGCTATTATATATATATATATATATATATATATATATATATATATATAAATCCGTTTATATTCACATTTACCTTGGCATTAATACGCTTCATCAATCCGGCTTCTATATGAGCAATAATTGCATTTTGATCGATCGATCCAACTTCTATTTAAAAAAGCAATTAGCCTACTTTTCATGAATCCAGCGCTCCAATTGATGCAAGAATCTATTCATCGACCCCTCTCCCATTTATGTGAAAATACTTTCACCAATCCAACTTCTATTTAACAGGAATTCGTATCGTCAAACTATGCAATTGTGAATAATTTAGAATGCTAAAGTGATATACGGTACATGTATATTACGAAGAATTCTTGCTTAAATATATAGAATGGATTGATGGAGGTAATTCTTGTTTTAAAAAAGCCTTAGGCCTAATTTGAGATTGGATTGATGAAAATAGTCCTTTCTTAAATGGAAGCGCCATGCGAGAAAATTTAACAACCCAGGCCTTCTAACTCACAGAGTAAGCTTAAAATTTATGTATTATAGGCTACTAATGGGCGTAATTGAAGCATAAAGTTATAGCATCGTTGTCATGTCTGGCCACTTATGTAAACCACCCATGAATCTAATTAGCCTTATAAAATAGGCATATGCCTAACTATCCATAGGCAACCTATTTGAGCCTAATCTCTCCGCTGCGTTTTAATGACATAATGGCCCGACATCCCGTGATGCTAGGCCTATAACTATACTACAATTACGCCCATTAGTATACAACACTCGCCTAAACTTACTTCATAAGATTCTCATTATTACTTCAAATTTATTAATGTCCAATTCCACTTATGGACACAGTCATTTAGTTAAGAAAATATACACTTTAAGTCATAGTTGTAAAAAACGTTTTTTTCGTTTTTTATTCTCTCCCAAAAAACGTCGTTTTTTTCGTTTTTTATTTTTCCCATCGTTTTTTATCGTTTTTTATTTTTTCTTTAACTTTATTTATTCATTTACTTTCTGTTATTATTCTCCTTAATTTTAATTTTTTCTGATATTCCTTATGTTTTCCTCCAACTCTCAATGATTCAGCTAACTAAAGTCATTATTTCATCGTTTAACATCATCATTTAAGAGATTGCCTGCGTGAAGTAGGTTCCTAATCAATTTTTTCAAGGTTAAAATGCGGTTTTAGATGTAGCAAAGTCAAATTATTTACCGTTTCCGTTTTTTATCGTTTTTTTATCGTTTTTTATTTTTTCGAAAAAAACGACGTTTTTTTACCGTTTTTTATTCCGTTTCCATCGTTTTTTACATCTATGCTTTAAGTCAGTGGCGTAACAATAGGGTAGACTGGGTAGACAAAGTCTAGGGGCCCCCGAGTGTAGAGGACCCAGAGGGCCCCCGAGTTTGCAAGACTTGTCATTTCAGCCTTGTTAGGAACTTACAGTTTACTGTAATTTGTACTTGTATCTTGTTCATATACATCAGCATTTCAGTAAATTAATAAGTAATAATACATTTCAATAAGTACCGTAGGGAGAGGGCCCCACTTTCATATTTTGTCTAGGGGCCCCTGAGTTCCTAGTTACGCCACTGCTTTAAGTTCGGAAATAAGGGGGCGATTTTTAGTAGGGGAATACTTTTTATTGCAGATGAGAGATTCTATCTCGATGGGGGGTATTGGGGGAGACTTCTTTCCGATACAGAGTCTCCCCCGGAGACTCTGTATCAGCAAGAGGAGACCCAGTTTCGTATAGTAGACTTTATTTCGTGACACCGGCGATCTTGCCGCATCGTTGGTTGTCGTCTCCTTGCAGATAAAGTCAAGGAAAGAATTAACTTCTGCCTTTATTGACGCACTTTAACAAGGAAATTGCAATCTTATTGTAAGGTATGGAACTTCACGAATTGAACAAAGCACACTCATGAGGCAGGTGATGATAAAAACTTTATTTAGGACAATTATATAAAACATAAACGATTGACGTACGTCACTATTAGTTATTGCAGATTTATGGTTATAAATCGTTTCAGAAAAACAACGGGCAGTGGAAGGCTTAAAATCCATTTTCTGTTGTAGGTTTACATTCTAAAACAATTAATGTAAAATTGCGTCACATAATTAAAATTTATGCATTTGTGGAAATAATCGTTGTAGGTCAGGCGAGGCCCCAGGCATTCAGCGCTGGAGGTGGCCCGTCTGTCTTCATGAGTGGTGATCAATACATCATCGGTGGTTCGAATGCTTCACCAGGAGAGTTTCCATGGCAACTGTCGCAGACAAGAGGAGGCTCGCACAGCTGCGGAGCTTCTTTGCTGAACTCACTTACATGTAACGGTCTCAGCGCATCTCACTGCATCGATGGAGCGTAAGTTAAAGACGGAGACTAGGCATATGTTTACGTTTATGTTTATGTCTGGGGCGTGGTGGTGTAGTGGTGGCGTCGTTGCCTTGAAGTCGGAAGGTTCGAGGTTCGAATCCACCTCACGTCGCCGCGTAGGGACCTTGGGCAAGTCCTTCACTCGCAATTGCTCAGCACTTCGGCGTGAAACTCCGATGCAGTGTCCGCTCTGCAGTCGGGAGCGCCTCTGAGTAGAGAGAGAGAGAGAGAGCTTTAAGGGGCGCTATAACAAGTGCACATACTGACATACAAACAAACAAACAAACGCATAACAGATAACTATTATACTGTAACACGTGCAGCGTTTATATCCGTATAATATTATTATTAATCTGCCTCTTGATTAGATGCAATTTATTGATACAATGAATTCTGAATTTTGTTTCTCTACAGGCTACACGACATTTGAGGCACGAATCACAACGGGATCAGCAGCAAAGAACGACGTCTTATTTGATGATTTAGTTTAACTTTTTGCTCACGACATCAATGACACATGCAATCTTCGTTCCATGTAAGTATGTGTGTCGCTATGCACTTTGATACCGACTTGGATGTAGGCCTAATGGTAATGTAATCATTGACACATATTTGTGGTTTTTTGGAGGAGATAACCGGTCGTCATAATGTGACAGTTAGGCCTAACAAGTGCCAAGAAATGAGCTAATAAAGAGTATTTAACATTTTGGAACAGCATTCGTAATGCAAAGCACTTCTAGTTCTAACTACTAGTTTCAAATGACTGAGACTTAGGACGCAGATTATTCTAGATTGTGAATTTTATTGTGAATTGGATAGTTATCTACAGTTTATATTTTTTAAACTAATTAGACGCTCAGTAAAGGCTTATGTTTGGACTATTCTGTTGTGAAATTTCATATGGCAAAGGTTCATATGCAAATGAGTCATATTTAAGACTAGAGCAACGCATCTGTTTGTAATCACAGGCTCGTCCAATGTCCTTCCTGATACTCTTCAGAAGGCTTCCATTGGCGTCATCGGGACCACTGAATGTCAGAGACTCGTCGGTAGCATCGGCAATGTTTGGGACAACCATATCTGTCTCTACGACACGGCTAATAACGTTGGATCTTGCAACGTAAGTTATTGTCTTGGCTGACGCACGCATCCACTGAAGATTTGTTTTTGACCCATTAACTGTTTGTATGTTCGAATAGCTCAAACTCCTTCTGATTCTTCAAGTGTCAGCCAAGAGGAGTGACTTCGATTTCCCCTTTAATGGCAACTGTCCATATAATAATAATGACTATTGCTTAGCCTTAGACTATTTCAAGCACGCAAATGAAAAGCACAAAGAAGCTAACTGACAATACAACTTGTATAAGCATTGATAGAGCGTTGAACTAAAAGATCATCATCATAATCATCATCATCATCATCATCATCATCATCATCATCATCATCATCATCATCATCATTCACCATGAGCGGTGTGCTCGTAGGTGTCCAGTGTCAGCTTTGAATTCTTTTTCCATCCATATTATTAATTTTGTCCTGCGCCAGATGGAACAGTTCCTGTAGTGGGCACTTGCACCAATACTCTATGTCGTTCGTCCATTCCTTATGGGGTCTGCCTCTCTTGTTGTCTCCATCAATTATTCCAACTACCAGAATTTTGAGCTTCCTGTCGTCTCCTATCCCGGCGATATGTTCAAATTCACTCAGTTTACGTCTCATTGCTTTTCTAAGATCGTTTATGTCTTGCCAACTGTCCGGAATATTTCTTCGTGAGTAAGTTTCTGCGACCATCTTATTCTTAGAATCTTTCTGTAGCATTTGCCTTCGAATGCCAGGATTCTTCTTCTTATCGAACCGTATTATAGTGCGTATAGTGTTGTGCTGAAGATCGTGGTGTTGAGGACTTTTATCTTTATGTCGCTATCTTAATGGTGCTGCTCCTCCATATTTTATCATTTGCTTTGAGAGCTGTGTATGCTCTTGCTAGGCGAGTCTTCATTTCTGTCTCTCCATCTAGGTAACATGTGAAAAAGATAACTTAACCTAACTGGATAATTTGGACCTACATATACATGCTCACGATGCAAGATGTGTGCTTTTCATCAAAGACTGTATGGTAGACTACTATTGACCCTAGAAGATTTAGGATGGTGAATAATTGCTTACACATTATAGTCAGAAGAAAATGTGATGCAAAAAGAGTAGTTTGATACTTGTGTACCATCATGACTTTAGCTATATAGCATACTTAGTAACTGCAGTCGATCGAGTTTAGACAAAGTTAGCATGTGTTTGCAGCAAGGAAATAGAAGCACATTAAAGGCACAGCAAACGAAATCGATGGAGCTGGTCTTGAATGAAATTGGCGTTGGATAAATTCTGTTTTAGTTATCTATTAGCCAGTTACACAATTTCGTTCTAAACAGATCAGCATTAGCAGTATGCAGGCTATCGGTAAGGTATTGCAGGTAGACTGATCTAAATATTTTATGGACGGACCCCTACACTTTATGACATAGAGAATTCGCGTCATTTTTCTCTCGGAGTTTCGGTTCTTAGAGACGGTGACCGGTTGACATACCGCGATCACGTATAGGGGGAACTAGGGTCGAGATGGACCCTTGGTATGATGGATCCCGTCTTGCTCCTACTACCCCTACATGAATAATAACGTCGCGATGTGGTCAATTACATGAGTTGTAGGCCTACTGATTATCTTTTTCAGGGTGATAGCGGTGGTCCATTGAACTGCCCAGACGGTGATAGGCTTACTCGCGTTGCCGGTGTTACATCGTGGGGTGTGTCGTCGGCTCTGGGAAACTGCCTCCAGGAGTACCCATCCGTTTACACTCGCACCAGCGCCTACTTGGCTTGGATCGCAGCCAACTCGTAAGAAGGAACCATCTTCTCGAAACATCAATTCATGTCAACAAGCATTTGTCGTTTACAAATTAAGTCAACGATTGAGAGAATAGAAATGAACAAGTAATAGACATATTTCCAGTTCTAATCGGTCGATCATTCATGATTGACCGATTAGAACTGGAAATATGGTTGTTGACTTGTTGTAAATTGATGGAATTAATAAATCTCAGCTACCTTCAAGACATTTTTTATTGATCTCGTTACAATTATACATATAACTAAGTATAAACATAATCAGAATTAACCAAATTCACATAAACAGTAGGCAGAATAACAACATGGGAGCAATAGGCACACCAAAGAGGGCAAGTCCCGCTGAGTAGGGGCCTAATTACCATCGAGAAGTGCAATGAGACAATGGACAATGAGTAGTAAAACCGTAGCAAACATCAGAATGCATCAAATGTTTTACTTAGCTATGAAACAAAGAAACAAAATGACAATTTTAAGGTACAGAAGCAACACCCAGAAAATATCACCAAAAAATAAATTCATAGAAACTTTTAAAACATAAAAATAAACTAGCAATAAAATAACATGAGTAACCCCCCCATACTATTTTCAGAAAGCAAAGCACGTTGTGTGCACAAGTGGGATATGTTTGAATTGAGTTAAGCTAGGTACATAAACTGACATGTCTGTTCAAACCTAATCTGCTTAATATTTAAAAGTTTATAACTCCGCAAAATAGGGGACCAGTGTCACAGACTGACATACCTGTGGATTTAGTGATTACTCGTATCATCAGTGACAGAGAATTCTGGTGAAGTAGAAGCTGAGGTAGCGTCACGTATGGCTGAAAGTTTAGCTGTATGGCGCTCCAGAACTGCGTCCGCAGTAAACGGCGGTGATGACTGCGATTGATGGTTGGCTGATTGACGACCGAGGAGGTTGTTGAATGTCGACCACAACTTCTTTGGCTCCGTTGACTGGCGAGTGATGACCGCCTCCCAGTATATCTTCATCATCATCAATGAACTGGTGTTCATGTTGGAATTGTCATGTTTTCATATAGGCTACTTTTAATTTCTTTTCTATCTTCATAGTTTCTCATTAAATATTAATACTAACACAAACTACTTGCAACATTGTTGCAAATATAAAAAAAATGAAGCTTCTGTTTTATTTCGATTTTTGGGTCCTCTGCCATTGACTCCAAATGGAGTCATGCCCAAAAATGCACTTTTCAAAAAAAAATCACGAAATTCCAAAAGGTAGCCTATGTGTTCTGGTCTATAAAGTAGCCTAAGCGTATTTTACAAGTTCAATATTTTTTCCTCAAAAATGTTTAATTTGGGACTCAAATGGTTAAACATTAGGAAGGGATAATTCTGAAGTCAAAAGCCACGACTATCAGCTCTGAAACGATGATCAATTTCGCTAAAATGACAGTCTAAAATGCTACCACTGTAGCGTGGAAATGGAAACAAATATGATAATGAGGAGAGGCATATTATTCTCCATTTCCTCCTATAGGCTTACACAGAATTCGTTTTAAAAATTAAAAAATCATACATTTTGGGCGGGTTGAGCTGTCAAAACCCCTAAATGCAGCATGCCTCTAGGGTTTTCCTATACCCATATGACAACATACTCATAAAAATTGCGATAGGCCTAAACATTTAACATTTAAAGAAACAAGTTTTGTCTTTACCATAACCATACGGTTATGGTAAAGACAAAACTTGTTTCTTTCAAAATGAAACTTTGACTTTGTTATCCTGTAGGCTAAATCTGCGAAACTGCAAAATAACTTCTTTAAATTTTCATAACTTTATCGTTCTTCATAAACAGCTAGTAAACAAGAGCCTGAAACGAGCGATGGTCGATGTGACCAGCTAAAAATGCGTTGGTTACGGGACTCCGTCCCAGACCTCGCTGGGAAGCTTACAACGCCCCTCAGGAACACTTGTTGATATACGGGCGTCATGCCTTCCGCACTCGCAGCTTCGCGCCTTCGGCGCTTGGTAAAATGAGCGCCCACGAGGAAAAAATGAAAGGAAGGAAGGGCTTAGGGTTTCAGGCCCCAAACCGCGCCGCCACTGTTATTTACAATACTCGAACATGACAGATGGACGGACATATACATGTATATCACACCTAGGTTATTCCAATGGATAACATAATTACGCCCTTACCATTTGCATAGGAATATTGAATCAGCGAAATGAAAATCTCCTGCCTGTGGTGTTTGCTTCATGTTCTCAACTTAAAGCTTAGGATCATAGCCTAGCCTACTGATCTTTTTTACTATCGTTCACACATACTAATGTCTTCCTGAAATTTGCGCGTCAGGAATTTGGACGCAAAAGCAAGTTAGAATGAGTTCAGTAGATTTGCCTGACAACAGCACGGCGGTTTGCTGGCGCAAGTAAAGTAGCGAAGTAATGCAAGTGCGTTCATAACACCTATCTGTCTGAAAATAATGTGAATTACTATTATTATCATAAATAGATTAATAATTTGACAATCTCTGTGGGTCCCCAGAGGACGTGGGCGAGTGTGCATTGCAGAACTGCACACTCGTTATAGTCTAGGCTTGGAATCTCAAAATGGCACTGTTAGAAGCAAATCATGTAACAATTTGCTAACCGGTGTTTCTAGACTAATTTGACCCTCCCAAAAACGAAAATCGCGGTTAGCAAGCTGGATTTTTAGCCGTTTCATGGGAAAACAAGATGGCGGACAAAATGTCTGCCAATTGCTTCAAATGACCAAAAGTAAATATTGTATGTGATAGGAACACGGTTTTAGACTCTAAATTAGGATGATAGGGTTCAAGGAATGCAATGGAATCAAAGACATATATGTACCACTGCAAACAAATCAAAATGGCGGACAAAATGGCGGCGAGAATATTAAATGGCTATAAATGAAATTATATATGCAATAGAAGCATGCTTTCAGAGTCTAAATCAACATTTTCGAGGTCAAGGAATGCGATTGAACCAAGGTCACATATGTAGCACTGCACGAAAACCAAAATGGCGGACAAAATGGCCGCCAAAATCTTAAAACGGCTACAGGTGAAATCATGTATGCAATGGAATCATGATTTCAGTATCTAAGTCAACATTTTCGAGGTCAAAGAATGCTATGGAACCAATATCACATATGTTGCACTGCAAAAAACCAAAATGGCGGACAAAATGGCGGCCACAATCTTAAATGGCTATAAATGAAGTTATGTATGCAATAGAAGCATGATTTCAAAGTCTAAATCAACATTTTCGAGGACAAGGAATGCGATGGAACCAAGGTCACATATGTGGCACTGCACGAAAACCAAAATACCAAAATGGCGGACAAAATGGCCGCAAAAATCTTAAAACGGCTACAGGTGAAATCATGTATGCAATGGAATCATGATTTCAGGGTTTAAATCAACATTTTTGAGGTAAAAGAATATGATGGAACAAATGTCACACATGTAGCACTGCACAAAAGCCAAGATGTAGGACAAAATGGCGGCCAGAATCCTAAAATGGCCACAAGTGATGTCATGTATGCAATCGGAATTTGATTTAAGTTTTTACCAGGTCTTTGTGAGATGGCATCTGGGGCCTGTGCTGTGGAATTTATCTACAATGTTCTCTTATTTGGCCAGATATGATCATTCAAATTATCACAATTCCCCAGCAGGTCTTAAACCAAGGAGCGTTCGTTAAAAGAACACCGACTAAGTTATCACGCAGCACCTTATCACAGCGTATCAAGCTGACTATCCCATGGAACCAAGGTCACATATGTGGCACCAATATCGTGCCATGAGCTTCCCTCAAAACCAGTGGCATTGGATGCTTTCTGAAAAGTAACTTGCCCAGTCAGAAACTTTTTAACAGAGGCATAGCATTTATTTATTTAGAATATTTTATGTAGGGATTCTTCAAGGTATGCTCCTCGGTATCACTCCCAACATTATAACCACGACTGAATAGGACAGTTTTTAGAATCTTAAGGAACGGAGTGGAGTGACCCATGGACAAGAAGCGCTGTGAAAAGGGGGTGGACATTTCAGGCTGTGAAACCAACAACAGAGAATGAGCATTGCTGACGAATAGCAGAAGCTCAGCTTGGTCCGCCAACCGAAGATTGGATCGACTCTGGACACCCAATTTTGAAAACAGAGTTCTTGCAGAGGCTAGTCCCTCAAACACTGCCTAACCAGCAGACAGACCCTGTAGGCAATACGCTCCTGAAAACGGAGCCAATGCAAGACATCTGCATATAATAGGAGACATGACCAAATTTGCGATATGCCCAATAAATCGTGTCGCAATTAATAGGGCCCCTTCCAGATAAATTATTGATAGACAAGCAATGGAAAAGCAATGGCACAAGCAATAGGGACCCTCTAAAGGCAACGACATTTGGTGACCTGGCAGATGCAATGGTTGCCTGTGTAAAGGCACTTATCGATTGGCTAATGTCAAGAGTGTCAATAATTATTGTCTTAGATAGGTACTGGACCCGAACATTGCTTATAAAATAGTGGAACCATACAGAAATGGTGACTATAACCACAACTTCGTCATTGCATTGAGTCTTGAAATAGCGGCACTCCGTTGTCGGAAAATTGGCTGAATGTTTTGGTGTGCCTGAAAGCAAAGCTTCATTCCTGTCCACTCAGCTCTCAACAGCCACATTTGTACATTTGGAGATATAGATGTAACTGTTGCTGGTGGTTCCGTGAAAGAAGAAAAGGTGTTGCCTACTACCGGGCCAGATGTGTATGCCTAATAGCTAACGATGCTTGGGTGATGGTGGAAATATCAGCAAAGCGGAAGTTCATCCAATTCACGCAACTATGAAGAAATCTATTGGCTTTTCATGCCGTAACTGGATGTGATGTGACATATTTAGCAAGAATCAAATGAAAGAATGCATGAATAGTCTACTTGGAAACTTCTTACTTGCCTTTCACATTGGCAACATTCCCTTATAAGCTCATCACCAAATTGCAAGTTGGGAAAGGCCTATCTTCCATATATTGATGCTCAGACACCATCCTCATCAAGACGGACCGCGGTGGAAAGAAGTACTCTTTACTAGTGTGGACTGGCATTGGTCCTGCGCCACAGTCACATTATAGAGTTTGTCTGCTGCAAACCATGCAAAGTTAACAAGCGTAGCATCAAGCCCTGCTGCTATCGAAATGCATGTGATCTTGCCATGTATACTTACATACAATTGCATGAACAGCAACAATGCCTGAATTAACTTTTAATACTCTACATGTATAAGCAGTCAAGTCATTAAACATTGGAACAATTGATAGGACACGTTATGAAACATTGAAGCATGAATATTGCGCCAACAATAGTTAAACTGCAGTGCTATCTTGAGCTACTAAAATATTTCCACTAGACAATTTCACTGCATTTAGCTCAATGGTATATCGAAGATAGAATGTGACTTTTTTGGAATTATTCGACCAAGAAAACACTAGTCCAATCTGAAATCATGTCTCTTATCACATATATTCAGCACATCATTTATTGCCAGTCAAAGCTTTTGTCCAACATTTTCACCTTTGGTTTCTGGCAGTATCACATAAGATATCATGTGACTTTAATTAAAACACATTCCTTGACTCGGAAAATTTTCATTTACATTCTGGAATCATATTTCCATTACAGAACTCACAAGGATCTGGCTTCCATTTTGTCCACCACTTTGGTTTCCTTGAAGTGCAACATATGTGACATTGGTTTCATCGCATTCTTTGACCTCGAAAATGTTGACTTAGACCCTGAAATCATTATTCAATTGCATACTTGACTTCACCTATGACCATTTTAAGATTTTGGCGGCCATTTTGTCCGCCATTTTGGTTTTCGTGCAGTGCTACATATGTGACCTTGGTTCAATCGCATTCCTTGACCTCGAAAATGTTGATTTAGACTCTGAAAGCATGTTTCTATTGCATACATAATTTCATTTATAGCCATTTAAGATTCTGGTCGCCATTTTGTCCGCCATTTTGATTCTCTTGCAGTGGTACATATAAGTCTTTGATTCCATTGCATTCCTTGAACCACATCATCTTAATTTAGAGTCTAAAACCATGTTCCTATCACACACAATATTTCACTTTTAGTCATTTGAAGCAATTGGCAGACATTTTGTCCGCCATCTTGTTTTCCCATGAAACGGCTTAAAATCCAGCTTGCTAACCGCAATTTTCGTTTTCAGGAGGGTCAAATTAGTCTAGAAACACCGGTTAGCAAATTGTTACATGATTTGCTTCTAACAGTGATTTCTAGAGCCCTTTTGAGATTCCAAGCCTAGACTATTATCTTCGCCACTAAGAAAAAAATATATAATGATTAAATTTTATAGATTGTGGCAAGTAGCCTATAATGCGTATGGCCCATGCATTGAGGTCATTGCATTTCGCGAAAAGGCAATGAGAAACTTGAACTTATCAGCCATATGTGGTGTTATCTTTGCGTTATGATGCAATTATATTGTACAGCTGTCCAATTTCTCACAATGTCAAAATCTGCTATAAATACAGAAGAATTCATGAGGAGTTAACTGTTCTTTTCAGCGTTCAAGGAAAAGAAAGATGCGTTCATTTGTTGCTTTACTCGCTGCTCTCAGCCTGTGTGAGTATAACTGCATGTTTTCTAACTGATTACGACAATTGTATTATTATGTTTTGCCTGTGTCTTTCGTTGTTTAGTTGTTTTCTTAATAGATGCTTTATATAATTATCTTATATGATAACCAAATTTTCAATCTGGTTCATGGCAAACATAAAATCTGAGTCCAACGGTAATCTTCTGATGTTCGGCTATCAACAACGTATGGCATTATTTTAACTGGTTTTATTTCTATATGTCAAATCCAGTTTTATGAAAACAACAATTTTTATCTCTCGAAATGGATTATACACGGCATGCCCGTTTAAAAGACAATAATAAGGTCATGAATAGGCTTAGGCCATGTTTGCCTTTGGAGAATCAAGGTTTCTGTTAGAAGAAAACGAGCGTCCAGTTGAGTAAGGTAGCGTCGAGCAGGGGTAGGGTAAAGGCTTGGGGAGCGGATGAGTCCGTGCCCACTACACAAAAGTCTTGAATTTCCGCATTGCAATGGTAGCCTTTTAGGCGGTCATCTTAAAAAATGGATCTGCTATTTCACTACTGATAACTTGATAAGAGTGATTTAAGGCTTCAATAGGGTAGGCTACTTACTATAGGCATAGGCTATTATCAATATATTTTTCCATATTATAATGGTAGCATTTTAAGATGTCATCTTACCAATAAAGTACTATAATTATTATTTCAGCGCTGATACAAAGAGGTATTTGTGTCCTGGCTAGCAATTCAGGACCGAAATCCCGAGCAGAACGCAATTAGCAAAAATTGTTACAAATGGTGCACAAACCAAGCAGGAAACCAAACTACCAAACTTGTGAAACCATATAGCAAGAATGCTGTTTTACAAAGTGTTCAAGGAAAAACAATTTGAAGTTTGACAGTTTTGAACCTGAAAGATAGCACTGGAGAAACGTCATTTAGTTCAATCGAAATACAATAGTATTCGTACAAATATTATCAATAAATTACACTCATTATGATACTATAGTATCAAATATAAACATGAAATTCATACAATATTACTATTAATTAATAAATTAGCGAATAATAAAAAGTTTATTATAACTGCAAGTAGAAACTATCATAATTTTTTAACACTCTTTGGGGGAAGGGAAATATATCCGCGCGTCAGAAGTTCCCCAGATATGCCTATACAGGGTGTGCCAATATCTTGGCCAAAACTATAAATTTCGAAATGAAATTATACAGTCTAGAAGACAATTCATATTTACAGATGGTGGCCAGATTTCATCAAAATATTTCAAACAGAACAAAAGTTATACCGCTTTTAGAGAGGCCACCCACCGTTTTTTGACGATTCAAAAATGTAACGCAACAAAAAGTATCAAAAACACGATTTTATAAGTCATAATTATCTCAAATAACTGTTTGGAAATGAACTTGATAGTGATTCACAACTTGTGTTCAATGTGCCCACCACCCGTGCTAAAACTTCTTTTGAGTCTCTTTGCAAAGCTCTTGACGCGTTCCAAAGGCAAATCTACCCATATCAACTTCAATGATCCCATCAATTTTCTTACTGCTATTGGTTTTGGGCTGCAAATTGTGATATTTCTCCAGCATAGCTCTTCGCAATTTATTATCAATCCATCGGGTTCCAATCCGGAGATTTGGGGTCACTGGCATTCTCAATAAAACCAGAACAATCGACATTGAGCCGATCTCTTTTCATTCACGACAAAATAATCTCTTAAATCTCAGCTAAACTCTTAATTTTTGCGCTCTCACTATTTATCAGAGTAAACGTTGCTCATAGCCTTATATCTCCAGGATATTACTCAAGAGGTGTCTGAATAGACATTTTGTCTGTCATTTGCACCTTGGCCATTTTCATTTTTTTAAATTTGAATTTCATTGCTTTAATAGACAGATTCCTTATTTACCAACTTGATTGTCATCTTGCTAACTTACTTCACAGTGACGTGCTGCTACGCTGGTACCCAGTTTCTTTTTAAAATAGTAATAATAATGATCACCTGGCAATATCAAGGTTATTTTGATAACAATTATTTGAGATGAGACATATTAAAACCGTGCTTTGCTACTTTTTGTTGTGTTTCGTATTGGAATCGTCAAAAACGGTGGGTGGCCTCACTGAAAGTGGCATAACTTTTGTTCTGTTTGATATTATTTTGATTAAATCTGGCCATCATGTGTAAATATGAATTGTCGATAAGCCTATAAAATTTCATTTAATACTATTGGTCAAGAAATTGGCAAAAAAACAGGAATTCTTTTTTGGCGCGCCCTGTAGATTAAATCTGCATGTTGGCATAAGCGTAGGCCTATAGCGCAGCTGGCGATCTTGCCGCATCGTTGGTTGTCGTCTTCCTTGCCGATAAAGTCAAGGAAAGAATTAACTTCTGCCTTTATTGACGCACTTTAACAAGGAAATTGCAAGTTTATTGTAAGGTATGGGACTTCACGAATTGAACAAAGCACACTCATGAGGCAGGTGATGATAAAAACGTTATTTATGAAAATTCTATCAAACATAAACGGCTGTCATCATGGGCGCTCGCACATAGGGGGAGGAAGGGGCACTTGACCCCTAGGAAATTGATGCCCATTTTTATAACTGCAACTTTATGTTTTTACAAAGTTCTTCACATTAGAAAATTTATGATAGCCTACTAATGATGCACACTGTGAAACCAATAAATCTACGTTTAGAAACCTCTATTATAATAAACATAGTTTTAACTTTGTGCCTTGCAATTACTTAATCATCTGATCCTCAGATCCTTCATCTTCCAATCCTAAATTGCAATCACCTGCCCCCTCTACCTCTCTGCCAACCGGACTCGGACGTCCTTCTGACTAGGCCCACCATATGAACAGCCTTCTGCGTTCGTTGTAGGCGGGTGCTTACGATTGACCTTGAGTGATTTCCTTAGAAGTATAGAGATTACGAATAAAATATAGAAGTAGGCTAACTAGAGGAGGCACTTGCCCCTAGAAAACCGAAACCCATTCCTTATTCGTTATTCATTCATTTATGATTCATTCATTCTATGGACTAATTGCGCTCCTTCCTGAACCTACTCTTTAACCACTTTTTTATTTCTTCGCTTTAAAGAAACAATTCATGTCAACAAATTTAAAGTGAATCTGATAAATTTACATTAAGAAACCTCTATGCAATATATCCGTTCATGCTCTCAATTTCCTGCTTGGCATTTTTCAACCTCTTGCTAAAAATTAACTGTGTTTTGCCCCTCCTGAAAAACTTGATGCAGGCGCCCATGGCTGTCGTCACTGTTAGTTATTGTAGATTATGGTTATAAACCGTTTCAGAAAAACAACGGGCAGTGGAAAGCTTGAAATCCATTCTCTCTTGTAGGTTTACATTGTAAAACAATTAATGTAAAATTGCGCCACATAATTAAAATTTATGCATTCGTTGATATAATCGTTGTAGGTCAGGCGAGACCCCAGGCATTCAGCGCTGGAGGTGGCCCGTCTGTCTTCATGGGTGGTGATCAATACATCATCGGTGGTACGGATGCTGATCCTGGGGAGTTTCCATGGCAGCTGTCGCAGACAAGAGGAGGCTCGCACAGCTGCGGAGCTTCTTTGCTGAGCTCACGTTACGGTCTCAGCGCATCCCACTGCGTCGATGGAGCGTAAGTGAAAAGACGGAGACTAAGCGTCTGGTTTGGCTACGCATCACTGATAACTACTGTAAAATGTGCACCGTTTAGGTCCGTATAATTATTAAATTAATCTGCCTCTTGAATATCTTGCTTAAGCACAGTCCATTGATCCAATGTATACTAGTTTTTTTCTTTAGGCCTACGCGACGGTATCCTATCAACAGGGCACCAATCAAAGGGCGCAATCAAATGGGCGAAAATCAATAGAGCGCATTGTTTTTAGATCTCACGATCAATAAGGGATTATAGGGCGAAAAGACAAATATTGTAAGAATGATCAAAAGGACGCAATCAAAGGGTCGCAAACGAATCGAACGAAAAGGCAGTCAAAGGGCGCAAGTTTTAAAAGATCCCTTTCTGCTCTTAAAATTCGGATTAAAATTCTATCCTCTTCAATAAGCGGCGCCATGATGCTCATCATTTATATTCAATATTGAAAGGTGTGCGCTGCAGCGAAATTTTATTTTAAAAAACCGTGCAGTACCGGGTATAATATATCAGTGCAAGATTTGACACAGTAGTAGAATGGAATCTACGTACAATTTAGTATATTGGGCACGATGTTCGGATAACAATAATTGTTCAAGTTAAATCCATTCAAAGCAATTGCATTCCCACTGGCTCACCCTGTATATTGTATATATATATATATATATATATATATATATATATATATATAACATAAATACAATAATTATGAAATATACATGATATCTATTCTCACAACGAAAAATTCCGTAAACATAAATTTATTACCTGGTCAAAGTGAAGTTGACCGGACTATGGCTTTACGTATAGGCCTAGGCCTAATGTCGCTGTTGGAAGTTCTGGTAATTCAATTATTTATATTCTACAGAATTTTAATTTTTTAATTCTTAATGCAATCTCATGCGTATTACATTTTGTAGTCTTGTGGGAAGTATTACCGTTATCGCTGGCCTACATCGACGATCTGGCACGCCTGGAAGTCAGGAAGTAGACCTCGCTT
Source organism: Lumbricus terrestris (assembly GCA_949752735.1). Taxonomy (NCBI): domain Eukaryota; kingdom Metazoa; phylum Annelida; class Clitellata; order Crassiclitellata; family Lumbricidae; genus Lumbricus; species Lumbricus terrestris. The sequence continues at coordinate 21,221 of CATKHU010000248.1, forward strand.
CGTACACGATGGTATGTTACTCGGTTCTGTGAAGAAACTTTCATTGATCAGTGAAACGTTTAACAACACCGCATTGTCAATGAAATTGGAGAGTTTAACATTTACGCTGTCAATACAATATGAAATATAGCAGTTATTGACATGGAAAACGAATTGTGCCCGCAGCGAATGTTGCGAAATTTGGTGACTGAAACGATTGCATTCATAGCTATAATTATTACCAGTGCAACTTTTGATGGAATTTATAAACTCAAGCGATAAAAAGAAAGTGCGTTTTGTCTGTCCATGATTTTTCTGTTAGCACGAGGATTACAATGCTGGTCTTCCTACCTTTGCCAACGACATCGCCATTCTGACTTTTGCATCGCTCATTAGCATTGGAGGCAATGTTCAAGCGGCAACACTTCCAGCCAGCAACGCCAACGACTACGCCGGCCTTACTTGCGTGATTTCAGGATGGGGCCGCACAAGTAGGCACCCCGTCAAAATAGGCCGGTCAAAATACCTCCGTCAAAACAGCCCAGTCATAATCCCCCCACTGACAAAACAGCCCATCATGATCGATCAGCGACAAAATAGCCCCGTCAAAATAGCCCCGTCAAAACAGCCCCGGGCTATTTTGTCGGGGACCGACAAAGTCGCGGAAGAACACACGATTTTTGTAAAGATGCAGTGTCAAAGAAATCGGTGCAAAAGCAGTTAATTGGAAATCGATTCAGAGGTTCCAATAGCACCGTCGTTAGCTAGGATCTATTGATTATCTGAATAAAAATAGTAGGTAAGGGGCAGGTTAGGACAATAAGAAAGTTAGGTTGCTTCCACGTTATTTTATAAATTAGGCTATAGGTGATTGCTCAAGAAGAAGATAGGTTGGCAAATAACGGCACTACAAACGGGCCACAAGATCTGAGAGCGACCAATTCCGCACTTTGATGAAGCTGCGCCGAACCGCCAGAGTATATAAACTTATAAAGTATGACTGATCAATACGCCTATTATAAAGTCGAACTGTAGTTATGAAACGAAGCTAATGGAGAGGTCTTTTAAACTAGGATGGCATTTCTCATCGATGGCTAGGATCAAACGATTATTTCAAGTGATGATAGGAAGAAGTAAAGGCAATGAGTATAGTTACTTCAACGTTATTTTTGCCATTCTGGAACTGAGTTGTCGGTGGCGTCTGTGACCGGACTACTTTCACGCAACTGTTTACACGGGCTGTTTTGACGGGGCTATTTTAACGGGGCTATTTTGACGGGGCTATTTTGTCAGGGACTGACTTTTTCGGGGCTGTTTGGTCGGTGGGCAATTATAACAGGCTGCTTTGTCGGTGGGCGAAATTACGGGGCTGTTTTGTCTTTGGGCGATTATGACGGGGCTATTTTGTCAGGGACTGATTTTTTCGGGGCTGTTTGGTCCGTGGGCGGTTATGAAGGGCTGTTTCGACGGGGTTATTTTGACGGGTCACCGCACAGGTTCTAAAATTATATTGCTAGCACCCGATTGTCGCGAATTTATCATGTTTGGCATAATAGAGAGGCCAAAGCAATATTGCAGGGCTGAATCACAGACACCAAATCACGAGGTCGAAGCCGATGAGTCGAGGACCTAGGCTAACAGTTTAGCTACAGACGATTGTTGACCTCGAAAGAGATGATTTAATTATAGTTTAACTTTTTCTTCACGATATCAATGACGCGTACAATCTTCGTTCAATGTAAGTAAGTGTGTCGCTAAATACTTTGATACCGACTTATATGTAGGCCTACTAGTTATGTAATCATGGATAGGCATACATATTTGGGCTTTTTTGGAGGAGATAACCGGTCGTCATAACGTGACAGTTAACAGGACCTGCCAAGAAATGAGCGGATAAAGACTGCTTAACATTTTGGAACAGCATTCGTGATGCGAAGCACTTAAAGTTCTAACTACTAATTTCAAATGAATCAGACCTAGGGCGCAGATTATTCTAGATTGTGAATTAGGTCGTTATCTACAAACTGGGTTTTATACTAATTAGACGCTCATTAAAGGCTCATGTTTGGACTATTCTGCTGTGAAATTTCATATGGCAACTGTTAAAAGTTTCTAATAGAACCTAGTCATAATTTATTCAAGATTAGATCTACGCATCTGTTTGTAATCACAGGCTCGTCCAATACTCTTCCTGATGTTCTTCAGAAGGCCTCCATTCCAGTCATCTCGACCGCTACGTGTTCGAGCCTCGTCGGTAGCATCGGCAATATTTGGGCCAACCATATCTGTCTCTACGACACGGCTAACAACGTTGGATCTTGCAACGTAAGTTATAGTCTTGGCTGACGCACGCATCCACTGAAGATTTGTTTTTGACCCATTAACTGTTTGTATGTTCGAATAGCTCAAACTCCTTCTGATTCTTCAAGTGTCAGCCAAGAGGAGTGACTTCGATTTCTCCTTTAATGTCAACTGTCCATATAATAATATTGTCTGTTGCTGCTTATTAGGTTAATTTAACTATCAAACACGCAAATGAAAAGCACAAAGATGATATCTGACAGAGCAACTTGTATAAGCATTGATAGAGCGCAGAACAAAAGATCATCATCATCATCATCATCATCATCATCATCATCATCATCATCATCATCATCATCATCATCATCATCATCATCATCATCATCATCATCATCATCATCATCATCATCATCATCATCATCATCATCATCATCATCATCATCATCATTCACCATGAGCTGTGTGCTCGTAGGTGTCCAGTGTCAGCTTTGTCTTCTGTTTCCATCCATATTTTGTCCTGCGCCAGATGGAACAGTTCCTGTAGTGGGTCCTTGCACCAATACTCTGTGTAGTTCGTCCATTCCCTATGGGCTCTGCCTCTCTTGTTGTCTACATCAATTATTCCAAGTATGGAATGTTATACCAGAATGTTGAGCTTCCTGTCGTCTCCCATCCTAGCGATATTTGCTCAAATAGACTCAGTTTGCGTCTCATTGTTTTTCTAACATTGTTTATGTCTTGCGGCTCTAGCCCATGGCACTGTCTGGAATATTTCTTCGTTGGTTAGTTTCTGCGTCCACCTTATTCTTAGAATCTTCCTGTAGCATTTGCCTTCGAATGCCAGGATTCTTCTTCTTATCGAGTTGGTGAACACCGAAGTCTCGCACCCGTATTATAGTGCTGTGCTGTGCTGAAGATCGTGGTGTTGAGGACTTTTATCTTTATGTCACTATCTTAATGGTACTGCTCCTCCATATTTTATCCAATGCTTTGAGAGCTGTGTATGCTCTTGCTAGTTGAGTCTTCATTTCTGTCTCTCCATCCAGGTCAAATGTGAAAAATATAACTTAACCTAACTGGATAATTTGGGCCTACATATACATGCTCACGATGCAAGATTTGTGCTTTTCATCAAAGACTGTATCGTAGGCTATACTATTGACCCCATAAGATTTAGGGTAGTGAATAATTGCTTGAGCATAATAGTCACAAGAAACTGTGATGCCAGAGGAGTAGTTTGATACCTGTGTACCATCATGACTTTAGCTATATAGCCTACTTAGTAACTGCAGTCGACCCAGTTTAGACATAGTTAGCATGACATTGTGTTTGCAGCAAGGAAATAGAAGTAGGCCTACATTAAAGACACAGCAAACAAAATCGATGGAGCTGGTCTTGAATGAAATTGGCGTTGGATAAATTCTATTCTAGTTATCTATTAACCATTTACACAATTTCGTTCTAAATAGGTCAGCATTAGCAGTAGGCTATGCAAGCCATCTGTAAGGTATTGCGGGTAAATATATTTTTATGGGCGGACCCCTACTCTTTATAACAAAGACAATTGCGGCATTTTTCTCTCGGAGTTTCGGTTCTTAGAGACGGTGACCGGTTGACATACCGCGATCACGTATAGGGGGAACTGGGGTCAAGATGGACCCTTGGGTATGATGGATTCCGTCTTGCTCCCACTTTCCCTACATGAATAATAACGACGCGATGTGATCAATTACATGAGTTGTAGGCCTACTGGTAATCTTTTTCAGGGTGATAGCGGTGGCCCATTGAATTGCCCAGACGGTGGTACTCGCGTTGCCGGTGTTACATCGTGGGGTGTGTCGTCGGGTACGGGAAACTGTCTCCAGACTTACCCATCAGTTTACACTCGCACCAGCGCCTACTTGGGTTGGATCGCAGCCAACACTCCGTAAGAAGGAACCATCTCCTCAAGACATCAATTCATGTCAACAAGCATTTGTTGTTTACAAAAGTCAACAATTAATAGAATAGAAATGAAGAGACATTCATGATCGACTGATTATACCTGGAAATATGGCTATTGACTTGTTGTGGCAATTGACTTGTTGTAAATTGATGGAATTAATAAATCTCAGCATCCTTCAAGAAGTGTTATGCTATTTAGAATTAATTAGGCCTAATTCCGCCGTTCTTGTTATCTTCTATCGTAGCTGCTGTTGTCTCTATCTTACATATCGATCTTGCATCGACTATACTGTCCCTAAATTAGTAAATTATAATAATTAGACATCAGACATTTTTATTGATCCCGTTACAATTATTATATACATGCATGTAACTAAGTATAAACATAATCAGAATTAAGCAAATTCACATGAAGAGTGGCCTAGTTAGCTACACCGGTAAGTGCGAGCTGCATTCGTCTGTTGGTTGCAACGGACTGCGGTTCAAGCCCCGGACTGGGAGTTGACATTCAGAGATTTAGATATCTCGGGCTAGCACGTGTGGGACGCAGGGGCGCAAGCTCCTGCGGAGCGACCTTGGGCAAGTTGCTTACCCATCATTGTCTGTGGGGAAGGCAACGGGAAACCACCTCACTCATCTCATCCCCAGGGGCGTAAAGCCAATGAACCTGCCTTCGGGCAGAGCACCATCATCATCACATGAAGAGTATGCAGAATAACAACGTGGGACCAATAGGCATACCAAAGGCGACAAGCACCGCTGAGTAAGGGCCTAATTGCCATTGAGAAGTGCAATAAGACAATGGACAGTGAGTAGTATAGGCTAACGACGTAGGGAACATTAGAATCCATCAAATATTTACTTAACTATGAAACTAAGAAACAAAATGACAATTTTAAGGTACAGAAGCAAAGACAACAGTAAAAAAAACAGAAAATAGCACAAAAAATCAATTCATCAAAAAAATTTAAACATAAAAAAATAAACTGTCAATAAAATAGCATGAGTAGATTTAACGAAAGTTTGTTTGGCTTAAACCAGTTCCTAGCTGATGCTAATTATTCATGATTGACCAGCTGGAAGAGCCAGTCATATGAGGCGTGCGATAAGAATAGATTAGAATCATCTGCAAATGGACCATAGTGTAAAATGGATGATGAATTGGGAAGGGCATTGGTGTATATTAAAAGGATTGAGCCTTGAGGTACTCCAAATTCAGTAGTCCGGAAATCAGACAATTTTCGATTACAGAGGAACTGCTGTAGACGATTACTCAAACAATTTGTAAGCCAGAGAAGAGCATTGTCTCTAATACCATAGTGTTCTAGTTTGGCCAAAAGTATTTTGTGGTCCACAGTATCAAACGCCTTTGCAAATCAAGGAAAATACCAATTGCTTGGTTATTTTGTCCTGGATGCCAATCAAGGACATAGAGGTAGAGTGACCCGGCTAGAAGCCATGTTGGAACCAATAGCCTATATTAATTTATATCCTTTTGTTTATATGTATGGCAATAATCTGTCATACATTATTCTTTCAACATATAAATAATAGAAAAAATTTAATATAGAAAAAATGTAATATAGAAATAGGTCTGGCGCCCACAAAAGCCAAGTCGCGGGAACCAGCTTATTCACAGGCGCTCAATCAAAACAAAATCGATAGGCAGCGGGTCAAGTGCGGAGAGTCAGGCAGGCAGATACATAAATTATAAGTAAGTTATTTACAATTCTTTCACTTCGTTACGCAAAGCAACGATAAGTTTATCGTATTTTGTTCTTCAATATTCAGCAATAGCAAACAAACATTCTTTCTATTTATCCACCACCAACAGATCAAACAACTTCAGGGGCTTCTACCCCTATACATGGCGGGCGCAGTTTGCGCCCAGCGAAAAATAGGGGGGGCATCAGAAGACAGCCAAAATTCACGTCGGTTGGGGGGAAGGTCGGACATGGAGGGCAGCATTCAATCTAGGCATCACTAGGAGGAAGATCCCCCCAGAAAATACTTCCCTTCCATATAAATTTGGACAAAATGGTAGGCCTAATAGTTTTAGCAAAATGTATAAGCTTACACTTTATACACTTTGAGTCTTTAGTTAGGTTACTATCTGCATTTTTGAATTACGTGAACTGCTATAACAGCTATAATATACCATAATAAACATTTCCTATTACATGATTATAGTTATGGTTCTACTATTTTAATCAATAATACAATCATATTAAAATTGAAAAAATAATATTAATATATATTAATACAAATTCTATTTTGCTCAACTAAATGGCTTCTCTCCAATGTTAGGCCTATCTTTCAAATTTCAGACAGTCAAATTTGGTCCTTGAACACCTAGTAAAGCATGCAACATCATTATTACGTGGGCTTACAAAATAGGACCTACATTGTATGTTATTGCATTACATAGTGCTCTAAAAATTTATGTAACACCTCTCGAGTCTCGAGTGCACACTGATCAGAGGCGCAAAACGTATGTCTGCCCAATTTTTGCAGCAATTCCTTCACTGAAATAATAGAGTAATTTTGCTAAGAGGACAGCTTAAAATGCTGAAATTGCAATGCGGAAATCTCAAAAAATTTCTTATGGGGGGCACATTCCCTCCCCATACCAGGTCCCTTCTCGGCGCTACACATACTTCGACAATCGTCTGCTGGATGCTCGTTTGTCCCCCTCCAAACAAACCTTCATTCCTACACTATAGAGGAGGGCATGCGCTAGATTACATTATATTGCATACATAGAAGAAGGCCGGTTCAGATAAGGGGCGGAAGAAGATGGATTGCGCCCGGTTGCTTAGGGGGGATAGAAGCCTCTGGTGGGCGCTGTAGAAGTCTCGAGATTACGATTACGATAATTTACCAGTAAAGTTAAGTTAGGAGTGGCTTAGGCAACGCTGAACTTTTTGAAGAGACTGGAAAGGCGTGAGGAAAGAAGCTCACAGTCTATATTGACAGTATCGTAATGCTACGGCACCCGATTGCATTTTGGTAGTGCCAGTGCAAGTCCCAAGCCTGGATAAGGGAGGAGGGAGACGCTAGTGATCACTTCATCATCGTTAAACTGAAAGTGTCTTCTGAGCGACTCGAATAATATGGAGCCTGCCGTACAGTGGCGGCACCAGGATTTCAGTTTCGGGGGCTGAAGCCTCGTGGCGGAAATTTCGGATTTTCGTCCGCCGAAAATTCTGACGACCTTTTTTTAGTCATCAGCCGAAAATCGAGGACATTTCGATGCAAAAAAATCGTGTGGCTCTTTTTTAGGGGGGGAATGAGCCTCTTATAGGGAGGGCTTAGCCCCCCCAGCCCCTAGCGCCGCCACTGCTGCCGTAACATCTTTGCTTGATCGATCCGAACCGGCTTTACAGTTTTGAATTGTAGAGTCAAGACATCGTTTACTACGTCTATAGCTCAGAGCGGACATTGCAATTTGCATCGGGTTGGCCAACGTTTGCTGTTGTTTAGATATTACCATCGTCCAAATCGGTACTACCATTGTGCATCTGTAAAAAGTTGCTATCCGTGAATTCTAGGAGTGGAGGAAGTGAGTTGCCCGATGTGCAGACCTGCACTGGAAGGACTAAGTACTAAGTACTATGTATTCTAAACGTCGTCCTGTCATTTTTGGGCAACTATGAACTTAAAATCACTATGGTGTTTGCGATCGAGTTACCATGGATCCGACTCTGAAGAAGAGAACCAGTCTCTTCGGATGTATCATGTAGGGCTTGTAGACATCAACTGTACACTTCGGACTGGTTCACATGGACGCAGATCGTCTTATGAATCCATCGGCCAGGCAGAACTGGCGTTGATGGGTGGCAGCGATGGTTGCCGCACAATCGAGTTACTGACAAAGCGATCGATTGTAGGTCTAGTACAATTCAACAAAGGTCTCTCACAATTTTTTTAAGTCTTCACTATTATCATCATCATCAGCAGCAGCAGCAGCATTATCATCATCAAAAGCATCATCATTGTCGTCGTCGTCGTCATCGTCATCGTCATTACAATCATCATAATTACCATCACCATCACTATCATCGTCATCATCATCACCGTCATCATCATCACAATCATCATCATCATCAGCATCATCACAATCATCATCATCATCATCATCATCATCATCATCATCATCATCGTAGTCATCATCATCATCATCACAATCATCATCATCATCATCATCGTAGTCGTCGTCATCACCATCATCATCATCATCACCATCATCATCATTACCATCATCGTCATCATCATCATCATGATCATCTTTTTAAAGCATCTTCATCCGCCTTTTCTTCATCGCCATCGTGAATTTCCGCACAGTCACCTGCGGCATTTGCAGATCAAGAATGACAAAGGTTACGGAGATCAAAGAAATCCGATTCAGGAAACACGCACATAAACAGACAGACAGACAGACAGACAGACAGTCACAGTAGTCAAAGAGACCGACAGACACAAAAGCCTACAGTCTAGTTGCCGCTGTAAAACAAAAGAATACCTTTCCATCCAACATCCCAATCTGAAACGGTGGGCGGGCTCGTCCGTCTGCGTCGATCCAGGTGATGGTGATGACGATGATGCACTTGAAGCACAGCGATGGCTGATCCCCGTCGGATGAGAATGATGAGAGAAGAGACACATAACACGGGAGGGTGCGACCGCCACCGTGGCCGTCGTCGCCCCAGCCGCAGCCCCAGCGGTCCCTCCTTCGTCTCTCTTCAGCCTCATCGTCCGTCAGTCAGTGTCCGTCCGTCATCTGCGCTCGGCCACACCCCTCGTGCAGATAATAGACTCACCTGTTCTACTCCTCCACGGCGCCGCCGCCGCCGCCGCCGGCCGAGCCTGTGAAAGCTTCCAAAGCGTTGCTAGGCAACGATGATTACAAAGTAGTCATTTATTTATTAGATACATCTACGACTGCTAAGACGAATCTGATTAATAAGCGGACAGAGGCCGACAAAGGCGGTCGCATTCACATCATCGTCGTCGTCATCGTCAGGTGTATTGTACGTCATGTGTCATGGTCGGTCACCTGCCTGCCCGCAGACGGAGGAGGCATGCCGTTTGGCTCCTTCTAATTGCTAGGATGTCACCTCGTAGAGGAGATTAATGGGAGATTTGTAGACACCAAGTACATCAAAACTATTTAACAGCACTGCCAACAGGTGAGTTAAACTATCGCCGCGGCTTACTTCTTTTTGAATGATAAAATAGAGCTTTATTCTATAGGCAGATTAACTTCGGATGCGCGCGTGGCGCACCTTCATGTCTCTGGTTACGATAAGAATAATCCAGCTGCAACTTTTAGACAATAAAACACACGTTCATGCGCAGCTTTGCGTCAATGTGTATTTAGGACAGAAATAGCACCGATTGATTCTGCGCTGGGAACGGCATTCCGAAGAGATGATGAAAATGTTTCAGCTCCATGAACTAAATTTCAATGTGAAATTAAACACTATCAAGCTATGACGACGAAGCCGTTGTGTGATTAAGACGAACAGATGTTTCTATGGAGGTAACGGTGGATGGATAAATGGCGAAACAAGATGACAGAGAAGAAGGTCCCGCTTGATTTAAACCACGGCGATTTAAGTGAATAGTGAAGTCCACCCCATGCATGCACTGCCGTTGACGCGTAACTATGTTGAGCCGCCGCCGGAATCGGCGAATTACAACGTTTGCTATGAGGCCCGTGTATCGCAAAACTTAGCATTTGTATTACGAACTACCCTGCATAGTAATATTGAGGCAGGTGCGCGCAGCAAGTAAATTTCCAATGCCCATGGTCGTTAACATAACATAGCAAGGGTTTTAAGTGGTTCAGAAGACGTTGAGTCTGTGTTAGAACCACTACAATTTAACCTGGAACACTTCATAGACTGATTTTCTAAGTTATCGCATACTAAGCGTTACATGCATGGAGTCGAATCCAAAACTGCACGATCCACTGCCAAGCACTTTAGCTAACCTTTTGGATGAAAGGGAGTCGAAAGAGGCTGAGAAGGTATGGCAGAGAAGGTACATGTAGGCCCTATGGCTGATCGATAGAGAAAACGTCGTCATTGCTCCAGATTAAGTGGAATGAAGAAGTTAGATTTCACTCGGTGCTATCCGTGCTCATAATTTGCAAGTGATCCTCTTGTCATCAAAATTCCATTGATTCAAATAGCCAGTTCAGCAGATGATCGAACATTGGAACACGGCATTTTATTGTTGACGAGATTTGACTACCGGTACTTCAACACTTATGACGTACGATCTTCATAAATCCATTATTGTGTAACTATAATAATGTAGCCTACCATGCTGCAAGACTGCCTTCTACTCTGTAACCGATTATTATTGCTTTTAATGCCCTAAGGTGTTTCAATCCCCAGGGACTTAAAGATCATTATTAATATTAGGATGGAGTGTTGAGTGCCAGCCTCGCCTTCAGGGTTTTTAGGGGAGGTCTCTTTTAAGCGCAGATTGCTGACAGACAGACGCTGACAAATAGTTGCTTCGCCTCTGTCACCTGTAATTACGAAATGCGTTTACCGATTTTGTCAATGAATCAAGGCTCAACCAAAAGGCCATAGCAGAAAACGCCAGACGGCTGCAGAGGGATGCATAGAGAAACTAAAGGCAGGAGTGTCAGCTGTGAGCCTGTGAGGGTTTTAGTACGTCACACAGATAAGTTTTAATCTTATTATCCAGAATTCAATAGGAAGCCAATGCATGTGACCGAGGAAAGTTAGGACGTTTGGACGAGATTTGCACATCGCAACTCGAGCAAAAGAATTTAGAATGCGTTGAAGCATGTTCCTGTTAAGTTACTGTTACTCCCCATTAATGGGGAGTGGCCCGTTGGAAAACAAATTGACTATTAGTAATTAGTTAAAGTACTTTTATGCAAGTTTTAGCTTAGATACACTCTTAGCCTTTTGACCGTAAATATAACGGTCAAAGGACTGGCAGCTAAGAACACTGTCGAACACCGTCGAGACCGTAGAAAAAAACTGCAGACCGTTGCTATAATATTGACCGTTTTCCCAACGGTCCACGGCCGTCCTTTTTTACTGTCCTTTAACGGCGCCCGACAGTAATTTAGTGCTTCCGGCAGTTTTCCACCGTACTTTTTTACGGTCCTTTAACTGCGCCCGACAGTAATCTAGTACTTCCGGCAGTTTTCTACCGTACTATTTTACGGTCCTTTAACGGCGCCCGACAGTATTTTAGTGCTTCCGGCAGTTTTCCACCGTACTTTTTTACGGTCCTTTAACTGCGCCCGACAGTAATCTAGTACTTCCGGCAGTTTTCTACCGTACTATTTTACGGTCCTTTAACGGCGCCCGACAGTATTTTAGTGCTTCCGGCAGTTTTCCACCGTACTTTTTTACGGTCCTTTAACTGCGCCCTACAGTAATCTAGTACTTCCGGCAGTTTTCTACCGTACTATTTTACGGTCCTTTAACGGTGCCCCACAGTATTCTAGTACTTCCGGCATTTTTCTACCGTACTATTTTACAGTCCTATCCTGTAAACAGATCTGGTTGACAGTGTTTTGTCGTTAGGGTTACCGTGAATGGCAGTATTTAGAATTTATTTTACAGTTGACCGTCGTATTTTTTTACTGTCAGCGACAGTAATACTATATTGCATTATATTGCCCTTCATGTGACTGTCAACCTCCGCAATCCTTTTCGATGCTTTTAATTGTAGTTTTCGATTCTGCTATGACATTTTCCACAAAATGCTGCTGTTTATTTTAAAACTATATATCAACACTTCATTTCTGTCCATCCCTCTCAAGCTATAATTTACAAGAGACCAGAACTTCACAATCATAATAAGAACAAATTTCAGATGTATTTATAACATTGTAATATTTATTAAAACATTATTTCAATAACAAAATACATTTTAAATCGTTCAGTAGGACAAGGCGTACCAGTCTTACGCCAAGCTGCCTTGCAAATCAACAGATGTAAAGTAAAAAAATGCATAAATACATGCACACAAATTATACTATAAAACTGCATTAAATAATGCTAACTCCAAGTAACAGAGTCATCATTGAAAAGCACCAAAACAAAGAAAAACAAGTGATCAAGAAATAAAACTAAGAAAGTCCTGCTCTGGTTATACACGTGCAAAGCTCTCACTACTGAACCTGACTGAAGGATGTAAATCTTACTCAATGCACAAAATCCTTTACACAAATTACACTATTAAACGACATTATTGTTCATATAATTCATTTATATTGCATTTGCTATTGCACCCATTCAAACTTGAAAATAATTACGCTTGAATCTACACCGCGCACATTGCATTGGGTTTCATGGAGAATCGCACTAGCAATAGCGAGCGAAGGACCTGCTCAAGGTCACTACATCGAGGCTCGAGGTGTATTCGAAACCGCAAACCTTCGGCTCCAAGGCACCGGGTACACCACCGTGCCTCACATCAGTACCATGCAAAAAATGTCTATGCAAAAAATGTTTATGCAAAAGTGCAGTCACCATTTTGCAACACCAAACCACACCAAACCACATAAAAGTACTAAAATGTGTCAAAAATCACTTCGTTACTTGCGACTTGAAAGAAAACAAAAAACCAAACTACACTATGCACTTTGCATTTGGTTTTTATGCACAATCGCACAAGCAATACATGCACACAAATTATACTATAAAACTGCATTAAATAATGCTAACTCCAAGTAACAGAAAAACAAGTGATCAAGAAATAAAACTAAGAAAGTCCTGCTCTGGTTATACACGTGCAAAGCTCTCACTGCTGAACCTGACTGAAGGATGTAAATCTTACTCAATGCACAAAATCCTTTACACAAATTACACTATTAAACGACATTATTGTTCATATAATTCATTTATATTGCATTTGCTATTGCACCCATTCAAACTTGAAAATAATTACGCTTGAATCTACACCGCGTACATTGCATTGGGTTTCATGGAGAATCGCACTAGCAATAGCGAGCGAAGGACCTGCTCAAGGTCACTACATCGAGGCTCGAGGTGTATTCGAAACCGCAAACCTTCGGCTCCAAGGCACCGGGTACACCACCGTGCCTCACATCAGTACCATGCAAAAAATGTCTATGCAAAAAATGTTTATGCAAAAGTGCAGTCACCATTTTGCAACACCAAACCACACCAAACCACATAAAAGTACTAAAATGTGTCAAAAATCACTTCGTTACTTGCGACTTGAAAGAAAACAAAAAACCAAACTACACTATGCACTTTGCATTTGGTTTTTATGCACAATCGCACAAGCAATACATGCACACAAATTATACTATAAAACTGCATTAAATAATGCTAACTCCAAGTAACAGAGTCATCATTGAAAAGCACCAAAACAAAGAAAAACAAGTGATCAAGAAATAAAACTAAGAAAGTCCTGCTCTGGTTATACACGTGCAAAGCTCTCACTACTGAACCTGACTGAAGGATGTAAATCTTACTCAATGCACAAAATCCTTTACACAAATTACACTATTAAACGACATTATTGTTCATATAATTCATTTATATTGCATTTGCTATTGCACCCATTCAAACTTGAAAATAATTACGCTTGAATCTACACCGCGTACATTGCATTGGGTTTCATGGAGAATCGCACTAGCAATAGCGAGCGAAGGACCTGCTCAAGGTCACTACATCGAGGCTCGAGGTGTATTCGAAACCGCAAACCTTCGGCTCCAAGGCACCGGGTACACCACCGTGCCTCACATCAGTACCATGCAAAAAATGTCTATGCAAAAAATGTTTATGCAAAAGTGCAGTCACCATTTTGCAACACCAAACCACACCAAACCACATAAAAGTACTAAAATGTGTCAAAAATCACTTCGTTACTTGCGACTTGAAAGAAAACAAAAAACCAAACTACACTATGCACTTTGCATTTGGTTTTTATGCACAATCGCACAAGCAATACATGCACACAAATTATACTATAAAACTGCATTAAATAATGCTAACTCCAAGTAACAGAGTCATCATTGAAAAGCACCAAAACAAAGAAAAACAAGTGATCAAGAAATAAAACTAAGAAAGTCCTGCTCTGGTTATACACGTGCAAAGCTCTCACTACTGAACCTGACTGAAGGATGTAAATCTTACTCAATGCACAAAATCCTTTACACAAATTACACTATTAAACGACATTATTGTTCATATAATTCATTTATATTGCATTTGCTATTGCACCCATTCAAACTTGAAAATAATTACGCTTGAATCTACACCGCGTACATTGCATTGGGTTTCATGGAGAATCGCACTAGCAATAGCGAGCGAAGGACCTGCTCAAGGTCACTACATCGAGGCTCGAGGTGTATTCGAAACCGCAAACCTTCGGCTCCAAGGCACCGGGTACACCACCGTGCCTCACATCAGTACCATGCAAAAAATGTCTATGCAAAAAATGTTTATGCAAAAGTGCAGTCACCATTTCGCAACACCAAACCACACCAAACCACATAAAAGTACTAAAATGTGTCAAAAATCACTTCGTTACTTGCGACTTGAAAGAAAACAAAAAACCAAACTACACTATGCACTTTGCATTTGGTTTTTATGCACAATCGCACAAGCAATACATGCACACAAATTATACTATAAAACTGCATTAAATAATGCTAACTCCAAGTAACAGAGTCATCATTGAAAAGCACCAAAACAAAGAAAAACAAGTGATCAAGAAATAAAACTAAGAAAGTCCTGCTCTGGTTATACACGTGCAAAGGTCTCACTACTGAACCTGACTGAAGGATGTAAATCTTACTCAATGCACAAAATCCTTTACACAAATTACACTATTAAACGACATTATTGTTCATATAATTCATTTATATTGCATTTGCTATTGCACCCATTCAAACTTGAAAATAATTACGCTTGAATCTACACCGCGCACATTGCATTGGGTTTCATGGAGAATCGCACTAGCAATAGCGAGCGAAGGACCTGCTCAAGGTCACTACATCGAGGCTCGAGGTGTATTCGAAACCGCAAACCTTCGGCTCCAAGGCACCGGGTACACCACCGTGCCTCACATCAGTACCATGCAAAAAATGTCTATGCAAAAAATGTTTATGCAAAAGTGCAGTCACCATTTCGCAACACCAAACCACACCAAACCACATAAAAGTACTAAAATGTGTCAAAAATCACTTCGTTACTTGCGACTTGAAAGAAAACAAAAAACCAAACTACACTATGCACTTTGCATTTGGTTTTTATGCACAATCGCACAAGCAATACATGCACACAAATTATACTATAAAACTGCATTAAATAATGCTAACTCCAAGTAACAGAGTCATCATTGAAAAGCACCAAAACAAAGAAAAACAAGTGATCAAGAAATAAAACTAAGAAAGTCCTGCTCTGGTTATACACGTGCAAAGCTCTCACTACTGAACCTGACTGAAGGATGTAAATCTTACTCAATGCACAAAATCCTTTACACAAATTACACTATTAAACGACATTATTGTTCATATAATTCATTTATATTGCATTTGCTATTGCACCCATTCAAACTTGAAAATAATTACGCTTGAATCTACACCGCGCACATTGCATTGGGTTTCATGGAGAATCGCACTAGCAATAGCGAGCGAAGGACCTGCTCAAGGTCACTACATCGAGGCTCGAGGTGTATTCGAAACCGCAAACCTTCGGCTCCAAGGCACCGGGTACACCACCGTGCCTCACATCAGTACCATGCAAAAAATGTCTATGCAAAAAATGTTTATGCAAAAGTGCAGTCACCATTTCGCAACACCAAACCACACCAAACCACATAAAAGTACTAAAATGTGTCAAAAATCACTTCGTTACTTGCGACTTGAAAGAAAACAAAAAACCAAACTACACTATGCACTTTGCATTTGGTTTTTATGCACAATCGCACAAGCAATACATGCACACAAATTATACTATAAAACTGCATTAAATAATGCTAACTCCAAGTAACAGAGTCATCATTGAAAAGCACCAAAACAAAGAAAAACAAGTGATCAAGAAATAAAACTAAGAAAGTCCTGCTCTGGTTATACACGTGCAAAGCTCTCACTACTGAACCTGACTGAAGGATGTAAATCTTACTCAATGCACAAAATCCTTTACACAAATTACACTATTAAACGACATTATTGTTCATATAATTCATTTATATTGCATTTGCTATTGCACCCATTCAAACTTGAAAATAATTACGCTTGAATCTACACCGCGCACATTGCATTGGGTTTCATGGAGAATCGCACTAGCAATAGCGAGCGAAGGACCTGCTCAAGGTCACTACATCGAGGCTCGAGGTGTATTCGAAACCGCAAACCTTCGGCTCCAAGGCACCGGGTACACCACCGTGCCTCACATCAGTACCATGCAAAAAATGTCTATGCAAAAAATGTTTATGCAAAAGTGCAGTCACCATTTTGCAACACCAAACCACACCAAACCACATAAAAGTACTAAAATGTGTCAAAAATCACTTCGTTACTTGCGACTTGAAAGAAAACAAAAAACCAAACTACACTATGCACTTTGCATTTGGTTTTTATGCACAATCGCACAAGCAATACATGCACACAAATTATACCACTAAACTGCATTAATGCTCATATATTATAGGTATGACGATGAGGCCTTTATGAAAAAATTTCATAAAGGCTTCATCGTCATACCGATGACTGAAGAGAAGATAGAAGAACACGCAATGGCGAGTGAAGGACTTGCTGAAGGTCCCTACACGGAGGCTCGAGGTGTATTCGAAACTGCAAACCTTCGGCTCCAAGGCACCGAGTACACCACTGCACCACCGTGCCCCACATCCGCACCGTGCAAAAAATGTGTATGCAAAAGTGCAGTCACCATTTCGCAACGCCAAACCACATGAAAGTACTAAAATGTGGCCAAAATCACTTCGTTACTTGCGACTTGAAAGAAAACAAAACCAAAAATGTCCTGGTTTGGAGCTGCATGCAGAGGCTTACAATCATTGCAAAATAAACAGATGTAAAATTTGCATAAAGCACAAAATTGCAGAAATACACGCACACAAATTATACCACTAAACTGCATTAATGCTCATATATTAATTTTTTTATCTCACATTTGCTATTTCAACCATTCAAGCTCGCTCCAAACTACACCACGCACATTGCATTGGGTTTTAACGCAGAATAACACGAGCAATAGCTTTGGAAGGAGGCTAAAGGTCCCTACATGGAGGCTTGACGTTGATATTTCAATTTCACATTTTTCATTTCCTAACACCAAACCACATAAAAGTACTAACATCGTCGAAAATCACTTCACTACTTGTGACATGCAAGAAAACCAAAACCAAAAATGTCCTGCTTTGTATGTACATGCAGAGTTTTAACTACCATTGCAAGCTAAACAAACTCAATGTCAACTGGAACCCTTCAGCTTAAGGTCCTGCAAAGAAAATAAATGTTTACTCCAGAGGGTCATTCCGTGCCAAATCAACCAAATTTTCAACTTTTCCCCACACTCCGACTCGGATTTTCTTGATTTTTTCACCAAAAATCAATTATCATCTGGCATGAAGAACTGGAAAGTTTCAAGTGTCTACTGCGAAAATTGACCAAGTTATGGGGTACTGAAGTTGGTGGGGGTAGGTCGAAAAGTGAACGCGAATTTGCGTCTGCGAAATTTTTGTCATTTTCAGACGCCAATAACTTTGGATCTAGAACAGCTAAACACATTTGGTTTTCAGTTTTCAGTTCTGTGCATAGCATAGATTTGCATGGTCAAGTAACATTTGCTCTCTTTGATATGAGGAATTGATAAGAATTTTTGAAAAGTGCCCAACCATATCTTGGCGAGCCACTTTTGTCATGTTTGCAGACACACTACACTGGCAAGACATGCAGGAAAGGAATAATTTTTGTGTGGTTTTATTCATCTACTGGTGTAGTTGTAAATGTGCAATTTATTTGAGCTTTGGTCTACAGGGACTGCTGTAGCAACTTGCCAAAAACCCTTCATCTCCGTGACAGTGGTCACTTTCAACTGACCAAATGGGCCTGTGGGACAGCTGATAAACAAGTCAAACATGCATCATTGGAAAGCTGGAAGAAAAACCTTTCTATCGATACTAATATCCTGATGGTAATCTTCATATAACTCGTTAAATTATTTTTTTAAGATTCGTGATTTTTGAACGCGAATTTGCGCCTGCAAATATTTTGTCATTTTCAGACATCCATAACTATTGATCAAGACCAGCTATACACATTTGGTTTTCTGTTTTAAGTACTGGGTATTGCATAGATTTGCATGGTCAAGTAACATTTGCTCTCTTAGATGTGAGGAATTAATAAGAAATTTTGAAAAGTGCTCGACTATATCTTGCCAAGCTCATTTTTGTCATGTTTGCAGACACTTTACACTGGCAAGAGAAGCAACTAAGGAATAAGTTTTGTGTGGTTTTATTCATCTACTGGTGTAGTTGTAAATGTGCAATTTATTTGAGCTTTGGTCTCCACGAACTGCTGTAGCACCTTGCCAAAAAGCCTTAATCTCCTTGACAATGACAAATGTCACGGAGATTAAGGCTTTTTGGCAAGTTGCTACAGCAGTCCCTGTAGACCAAAGGACATATAAATTGCACATTTACAACTACACCAGTAGATGAATAAAACCACACAAAAATTATTCCTTTCCTGCATGTCTTGCCAGTGTAGTGTGTCTGCAAACATGACAAAAAGTGGCTCGCCAAGATATGTTTGGGCACTTTTCAAAAATTCTTATTAATTCCTCATATCATAGAGAGCAAATGTTACTTGACCATGCAAATCTATGCAATACCCAGTACTTAAAACAGAAAACCAAATGTGTATAGCTGGTCTAGATCAAAGTTATTGAAGTCTGAAAATGACAAAATATTTGCAGGCACAAATTCGCGTTCAAAAATCATGAATCTTAAAAAAATAATTTAACGAGTTATATGACGTTTACCATGAAGAAACTAGTGTCAATAAAAAGGTTTTCTTCAAGCTTTCCAATGATGCATGATTGACTTGTTTATCAGGTGTCCCACAGGCCCATTTGGTCAGTTGAAAGTGACCACTGTCACGGAGATGAAGGGTTTTTGGCAAGTTGCTACAGCAGTCCCTGTAGACCAAAGCTCAAATAAATTGCACATTTACAACTACACCAGTAGATGAATAAAACCACACAAAAATTATTCCTTTCCTGCATGTCTTGCCAGTGTAGTGTGTCTGCAAACATGACAAAAAGTGGCTCGCCAAGATATGGTTGGGCACTTTTCAAAAATTCTTATTAATTCCTCATATCAAAGAGAGCAAATGTCACTTGACCATGCAAATCTATGCTATGCACAGAACTGAAAACCAAATGTGTTTAGCTGTTCTAGATCCAAAGTTATTGAAGTCTGAAAATGACAAAATATTTGCAGGCGCAAATTCGTGTTCAAAAATCACGAATCTTAAAAAAATAATTTAATGAGTTACATGAAGATTACCATCAGGATATTAGTATCAATAAAAGGTTTTTCTTCCAGCTTTCCAATGATGCATGTTTGACTTGTTTATCAGGTGTCCCACAGGCCCATTTGGTCAGTTGAAAGTGACCACTGTCACGAAGATGAAGGGTTTTTGGCGACAGGTGTTAGATTCAACTGACCAAATGGCATTTGGGACACCTGCAAGAGATTGGTATCATAAGAAAGGTCAATCTTCTAGCTTTCATTCATTCATTCATTCATTCATTCGGACATTTATATAGCGCTTCTTCAAGAAAAACTACTCAGAGGCGCTCCCGACTCCAGCGCGCCCAAAAAGAATAGTTTTAAGTTTAGTAAGGAAGGATCCTGGTAGAGTCCCAGGGTGTAGGCGTAGCTCAAAAGGAAGACCATTCCAGACCACTGGTCCAACCACAGAAAAGGCTCGATTTTTCATGGTAGTAGTATGAGCAAAAGGAACTAAGAGGACTCCCCTATCAGCAGAGCGTAACTGACGACGTCCTTGGATACCCAATGTAAAGCTGCATAGCTCTCTGAGGTAAATTGGGGCGAGGCCCTGACAACATCGCCATACCAATGCAGCTACCCTGAACTCAATACGCTGGCGAATAGGGAGCCAGTGAAGTACCTCAAGCATGTAGTTTGAGACATGACCATATTTAGGGATTTTCCCAATTAGGCGCGAGAGAAAAAAAAATATTTCGACACTTTTCATATTATGTGCATTTGACTTGTTTAGCAGGTGGTCAACACGCCCATTTGGTCAGTTGAATGTGACCACTGTCATGGAGATTAAAGGTTTTTGGCAAAGTGCTACAGCATTTCCTTGCAACCCAAACACAAATAAATTGCACAATTAAGACTCCACTAATAGCTGAATAAAACCACACAAAAATTATTCCTTTCTTGCATATGCTGCCAGTGTAGTGTGTGTGCAAACATGACAAAAATGGGCTCGGCAAGAAATATTTCGACACTTTTCAAAAATTATTATTAATTCCTCATATCAAAGACAGCAAATATTACTTGACCTTGCCAATCCATGCTATGCACAGATCTGAAAACTGAAAACCAGATGTCTTTAGCTCCTCTACATCAAAAGTTATTGACGTCTGAAAATGGGTGAAAATTTTGAAACGCAAATTCGCATGAAAAATCACGACTTTTGAAAAAATAGTTTAATAGCTTATTCTTAGGAGCACCAAAAAGAGATTGGTATCAGTAAAAAGGCTTTTCTTCAAGCTTTCCAATGATATGTGTTTGACTTGTTTTGGAGGTGATCCACACGCCCATTTGGTCAGTTGAAAGTGACCACTGTCACGGAGATGAAGGGTTTTTGGCAAAGTTCTATAGCATATCCTTTTAACCAAGACACAAATAAATTACACAATTAAGACTCCACTAATAGCTGAATAAAACCACACAAAAATTATTCCTGCAAACATGACAAAAATGGGCTCGGCAAGAAATATTTCGACACTTTTCAAAAATTATTATTAATTCCTCATATCAAAGACAGCAAATATTACCTGACCTTGCCAATCCATGCTATGCACAGATCTGAAAACTGAAAACCAGATGTATTTAGCTGCTCTACATCAAAAGTTATTGACGTCTGAAAATGGAAGAAATTCGCAAAAGCAAATTCGCGTTCAATTTTCGGCCTACCCCCACCAACTTGAGTACCCCATAACTCGGTCAGTTTTCACTCAGGACACCTGAAACTTTCCAGTTCTTCATACCAGATGATAATTGATTTTTGGTGAAAATATCAAGAAAATCTGGATCGGAGAGTGGGGAAAAGTTGGAAATTTGGTTGATTTGGCACGGAATGACCCAAATTTAGCCCTCCAATAGCACGAAAATGAAGGAAAATAATAAAGCAAGTCTGGAAACATTACATCACTTGAGACACAATAAGTAAAAAGTAAACTTCGAAGTGCAAAAATTAACAAATACATGGATAATATCACAAAACTGCTTGAAAATCTAAAATCGAGCAGTAAACCGAGTTTTTGTTTAAAACGTTTTCACGTGAACAAAAATGATCCTGAATAATACATAAGGAATTACACTTTAGTCTAACTGGGACTATAGCCCTGCAACAGCACCACAATGAATAAAACTAAAACAAGCTGGGAAACATTACATCACTTGAAAGACAATAAGACATACAACCCACATTAAAAATCTAAAACGTGCATAGATTCAGAGTTATTGCCTAAAAAGTTTATTTATTTCTCATATTTTCTAAAGCACCCTTTCAAACTCTCTACTCAGAGGCGGTCCCAACTACAGCACAAACACTGCATCAGAGTTTCACGCTGAAGCGCATGAGCAACTGAAAGAGAAGCACTTGTTCAAGGTCACTAACGTAGCAGCTTGAAGTGTATTCGAACCCAGAATCCTCCGGCTCCAAGGCACCGAACCCACCACTACACCAGTGCCCCACATAAACATTAATGATCACACTGCCTACTCGAACTGCCACCATATATTGAAAAGTGCTAAAATGAAGAAAAGTACTAAAAGAAATCTGCAGACTTAGATTTTTTGAATAAAATAAGACTAAGGCCATAATTGTCTTGGCCTGACATAAATGCAAGGGTTTTGCTGCCATTCCAGCACTGTACAGTACCGTAACGCAAATCAGACCATTAAAATGTAAACATTCGAGCATAAAATTATTGCTGTGACTGCTCAATATCCGTCAGCCATGCTAAACATATAGAGTCGAAAATGAATTCCAAGGTTTCCAGCAATCAGGGTCGCTTGAATCCTGCTACTTGTTGACCATACTACTCCTGGTTTCGAACTCTTCTGCAAATTCAGCACCTTGGGATTTGTGGCAGGATAGATTTCTCGTCCATCTTTGATCACCGGTCCGGATTAATTGGAAATATGCATCTAAAACAGACAAAGAAACAGAATACAATAAGATAATTCCGATCCAAATTTCTAACATTTTTGCAAAATTTGTGCCAAATGCTATGTTATGCAGTGTGAAACTAATTTTGCCAAAAATCTTTTTAAAAGCCACTGGGTAAAAAAATTCAGGATTTATTATGGAGATTTTTATAGCGTCCCTTCAATGTTACTACTCGGGAGCACTCCCTAACCAACGTCATGTGAAAAGTACTATGTTAAGGCTGCGATAAAACGCATCTGAGCAAACCCTCGGCATAAGGTGTAAAAACAGTGGAAGCCCATTACTTGTCATGAGGGCCAATAACAGAGAAAGCACGGTGCTGTCTAGGAGCTGTTCGTGCTCCGGAATGAGAAGTTCACCCTGAGCGGAGGAACAATGATTGATAATGACTGGTGGATGTTTAGCAAGCACTTCTGTAGGGCGCATCATGCTTTTATTGGTACACCATCTTCATTCATGACCAAAGGTTTGCGACTGGCACATATTAATGAATTTTCATTAATTAAAATATGCCAGTCGCAAACTTTTGGCCACAAAAATATGGGCAGGACAGCAATGGTCCTACTAAAAGCAATAAGACACAAACTCTTTGGACATATTGCCAGGATGGGAGATGACTTGAAGCTCTGGTATTTGGAATATTTGAGGAAGACAACAAGAGAGGCAGCATTATAGGGAATGGACGAACGACAGAGGATTTGTGCAGAAACCCAGGGCGCAAATCCGGCCTTGACCCTCCCCATTGAGAAATGCCTGTAGAACGTGGCCCCCCCGTCAGGTTTCAACAAGGCAAGTCGGACCAAACGACCAAAAAAATCAGCAGCTTTTTCAGGTGAAAGACAAAAAAATTCCTAAAATTTTGGCGCCATCTAAAAAATTTCTGTATCCGCCCCTGCAGAGGCCCACTACAAGAACTGTTCCACCCGGCACAGGACAACTATGGATGGAAAAAAGACGATGCCAACACTTGACACCTACGATCACACTGCTCATGGTGAATGATGATTTATTAAATACCGAAATACATTTAAACTACAAGATTTAATAAAGACAAATGATAAAATACCAAAATTAATGTAACGAAAAGAATTATATTGTGATGCCACCCACTTTGATGAATTTCTCCCATAGTGCTAATCCCATTTACTGACGGACCTGCTCATTTAACAAGGTATTCGTTGTTTAAATAACCACTTGGCAGGCAGAGTTGATTTGTGCTAAATGGTATACCAAGGAGCCACCAGGATACCTAAAATTGGTACAAATTTTAATCGCCAACTAAATCTTAACATTTTCAACTACAAAAAACAGAAAAACATTGTTTATGTAAGTTTTAGAACGAGTTACGCTTCTGCTTTGCATAACAATCTAAACTGATTTTGCCCCACTTTCAATACTTTGCACCATTAGAAAAAATCAATTTGCAAATTCATCATATTTGCAAAAATTGAAAACAACAACTGGCAAAGCCAGGCTAGCAATATAAGATATATAATATTATACAGGGTGGGAAAATACCCCCTACGGTTTTTGCCAATATCTGTGCCAAAGGTAAGAATTTTTAAATCAAATTTTACAGACTTGAAGGCAATTCTTATTTACTTACAATAGCCAAATCTTACTAAATGATTTCACACAGAACAAAAGTTATATCACTTATAGCAAGTCCACCCACTGTTTATTTGATGATTCAAAAACACAATGCAACAACAACAAAGCAAGAGTCTATTAAGTCACATCTCAATGTAATCGAATAACTTAACTGCCTTTAAACCTGTAAAAGTTGATTTACAAATTCACATTTTGGCAAAAACCGTAAGAGATACTCTATTGGCCTACACTGTACATTAATACACATCCTTAATTCATAAGAACAATTCGCAAACCCTTCATTTGTAGGTGGAAATAGCAATATTAATCTCACAAGATAAAAGGGCTATACCACATGAAAAGCAGATTAAACATAGCTAATTTGGAGGAGACATGCTGAATCAGGCAGTCTCCTGTCTCCAGGCACATGGAGTACATGATTGCCCAACTGGTTTGGCATTGTCACCATGGCTCTGTTCCAGCCTAAGTGAGCTCTGTTATCCAGTATGTTGTCTTAGCTTGCAAGCCCTTCACCCTGCCTCTAACAAGGAGTTTTTGGTCACTCATTTGTGTTAGAACCCTAACCTGTCTGCATCACACTTCTCACTTATAGGTTCTTCTGTTTGGCCTAGCATCCTGTTGGAGATCTGCCTATTACCAAGGATTAAGTGATCAGTGCTTTAGAGGATCCTTAAGTCGTATTTGTAACACTGTGGACTGGTAGCGACAATGAGTGGATTTCCTGAAGGAACGCTATAAAAATTCGTGAAATCATTGAACAGGTGAATTTCTGGATTTTTTATTCATGTGATGCCATTCATATGTAGTTGATACTATTTAAAATGCAAAACATACCACAAAAATCAAACATGGTGCAGCTGGGATGTCTGTAATAGGTTGAACTACAGCCGCTGTAGATGTTTCCTGTAACAATAAATAAATAAAGTGGGATATACTTCCTGACACCAGCCATTTTGCAGAGTTAAATTCCTATGTTAGAAACTATAAGTGCTTCAAATGAAAAGCCTCCTCATGTTAACCAGTCAGAAGATGTCTTCCTCATTGGTCTTTTATTATCATACATGGGTGTAATGAAGCTTGCATTCATGTAGTGCATAGTTCACAGTACCAACGTTACCAGCACTGTCAAATTGGTGTGCATGGTATCATCATTAAATAAAGCATAATTTTAGCAAGAGACAAGGGGCTTAAGTCTGCGACACCATATAGAATAGCTATAGTAAATCAAGTATACTTTAAATCATGTAAATTATTACGTTAAGAAAATTTGACTTACAAACTGTCACACATGTTCATTGTTCATCCCCAACAACTCTATAAGTCTCTAACCCCACACCCTGGAATAACTCAAGCACTTGGTCAAGCTGAAAACTATGTATTCCAATACACATCAAAAGTTATCAAGCAAAAGAGGTTGCAAACACTGCCTGACTGAAAAGCTGTCTGCGTGACCCAAATAATTGCCAACATTACATTACCAAACTGATTGCTCAAATTTAGGTCTGCGAAAAGTTGCGGGGTTCCAGGCTGTTTTAGATTATTTGGTGGTTTGGAAATTTAATTGGAAGTTCCTTCCCTAAAGCAAACAATTAACAACTGTATATTTACGAAAAGCTGCATTGATAAACAAAAATACTTCGCTTTAATTAAAAACTGCATTGGATCACATACCGAATCATTGCTTTGGTCTGGCGGTCCTTGCTTGGTGTGTCTCTTCTTCATTAGGACATTTATAATTACTGTCACGAAGGTCAAACTGCAAAGAAATAAAGAAATATTCCAACACCAGAAACATTTTCACAGTTTAATGTATTCAATGCTATTCATGAATGAACAACATAAAATTTTGCAACATAGAGAAACATGAGATGAAAATTAAGATTTTTTCTTTGCAAATGTTTTACAGTGCTTTATAAAAGGGCAGTCAATTGCATGTCCCGAATGTGCATGAGATTTCAAGTGTGGGTCATTCCAGGTCAAGTCATAACAGTGATCCAGCGTGACCATCTCCAATTTGATTAAATTTGGCAATACGGTAGAACCAATGAGAAACTCTAAGATTCAAAATATTAGAGAGCACGTGGGAAAATTACATACAAGATTTGTAGCATCATACTTTACAATGTTGCGAAAATTTACCACGGGCTTTCGTAAAACATCACTCGCAAATCATTGTGAACTAATAAGACAGTGTGGCAATGCGCAAAACAGAATTTAAAAGGAAAATCGCTACAATTCTAATGTATACAGCTCGGACTATGCCAACACTCAAGCGCGAACAAATTGAGCAAAAGACATATCAAAATGATAAATAATCTCAGCGGATGTTATATTGCATCAAGGAATATTTTTAAAAATATGCCGTTGGTGAAAAGAAATTGGCTCAATGTCAATTGTTCTGGCTTTTCATTGAGAAGAACCAACGGTCCCAAATCTCTCGATTTGAACTCCAGGAATAATCACGTGGTGAAGACATGCTGGTGAGGAACTACCACAATAAGCGACCAAAACCAAAAGCGCTAATAGATTTGAAGGCTGCATTTAAGTTGGTTTGGCATGGGAAGGTTTACTTCTGGGACCCATTAACAAAGACATCAAAGACATCAAGAGACTCAGAATATGTCTGGATGGTGGAAGTGGACATATTGAAAACCAAAGTTGTAATGCAGCGTAAGACTTCATGACAGACTCATTTGAGATGAAACTTGCAAAAACGCTTTATTTTTATTGTGTCATCTTTTTTAATCGTCAACAAATAGGGGAATGGGCTCACTAGAAGTTACATAGCTTTTGTTCTGTTTGAAATATTTAGTCGAAATTTGGCTTAGTTACGTATATATTAACTGCCTTTAAACCTGTAAAAGTTGATTTTGATAAATTCCCACTTTTGGCCAACATATCAGCAAAAAATCGTAAGGGGTACTCTATTGGCCTACACTGTTAATAAACATCATTAATTCATAACAACAATTCATATACTCAGAGGTATTCCAAACACCTGCACAGCCAAACACAAGTTTTAAGATGAGAGAAGAAAGTCTGATCATAATCCTGGGAGGTGCCTAGGGGAGGCCATTACAAGTCGACCATCTATCACCCAGATGACTGAAATCTGCAGAAGAGAAAGTGATTTGAAGGAAAGCAATGGTAGGCTACATATATTTAACCTAGCCAGCTGCTAGTAGGTGCAAGCCAGATGAAATGGCGTTTGATTATATCCGTCAATTTAAATACTTTTACCTCTGCACAAGATCCATTGAAGCCGGTGTTGAAATTTCTGATGCTTTCGTTAACGACAAATTTATGGAAAGGATCCATCCGCTATCAACCAAGAATCTCCTAAATGTAAATTAAATCAGTGATTACTAACAACAGACAACTTTTGTGCTACAATTCAATTAATCCACATTAGCATTTCAAGTTAAATGAGTACAATAAAGAGATACTTAAAAAATAGTATTACCGGTAACAATTCAGGGAGAATGTAAGTAAACACACAAAGCTATAAAGAAGGTTGAGCTAATGTTTTTAACTTGATGAAAGTGACAACATGCACACAGTGTTAGGTTTAAAACAGTAAACTGCAAACTCCTGAAGAATAATTTCATTATTATGCTTTGTAAGTGCTCATGCTAATGGCAGTATCTTCAGTTATAGGCTCCCTTGTAACGGCATGACTGTGTTACGGCACCATAGAAATTGCCGCTACAACAGGGCTGTTTTTAAGGAATTTTTAGAACTGCACATCCTCTTCTCTCCTTTCTCAACCCCCATGGTAAATTACTCCCAATCTGAGGAAAATGACCTTTTTTACTGGTTTTAACTGTACAGAAGTGCTTCTACAACTGCACGAATCCATTTAGAACTGCACATTTTGTGTAGAACTGCACGTTAAAAAAATCCCTGCGCTACAATTATAATTCGTACCCTGAAAAGTTGACAAATCCTACATTTGTCGGTGGAAATAGTGCTCAACATTAATCTCACAAGATAAAAGGGCTATACCACATGAAAAGCAGATTAAACATAGCTAATTGGGTGAATCCAAGGTTTGTCTGATTCAGCCTTCATGAATGCACTTTCACTGTCTCCAGGCGCATGGAGTACATGATTGCCTAACTGGTATGGCATTGTCACCTTGTCTTTGCTCCAGCCTAAGCAAGTTCTGCTGTCCAGTATCTGCTGTGTTAGCTTGCAGACCCTTCGATCTGCCTCTAGTCTTTGGTCCCTTGCTTCTGTTAGAACCGCAACCTTTCTGCATCATGCTTCTCACTTATAGATCCTTCTGTTTGGAATATCCACCCATTGGAGATATTCCTGTTACGAAGGATTGAATAATCAGTGTTTTACAGGTTCCTTAAGTCCTGTTTATCACACTGTGGTTGGACTGGAAGCGACGCTGAGAGGGTTTAAAGGTGGGGCTCTATTTAAATTCTTGAAATCATCCAATATATGAATTTCTGGATTTGCTTAAATTCATGCGATACTATTCACTTATAGTTGATATTATTTAAAATGCGAAACATACCACAAAAATCAATCATGGTGTAGCTGGCACGTTTGGAACAGATTGAACTTCAGCTGCTGTAGATGTTTCCTACAGGTAACAAAATAATGTATTTGTTAATAAAGTGGGTTACGCTGTATGACGCCAGTCATTATACAGCAGCAGAGTTAAATTCTTGTGTTAGATGCTAGAAGTGCTCTAAGTGAGAAGCCATCTCATGTTAACCTGTCAGAAGATTGTCTTCCACCTAGCTGTCTCAATCATTGGCCTTTTACAATACACGTGGGTCCAAGGAGCT
Source organism: Lumbricus terrestris (assembly GCA_949752735.1). Taxonomy (NCBI): domain Eukaryota; kingdom Metazoa; phylum Annelida; class Clitellata; order Crassiclitellata; family Lumbricidae; genus Lumbricus; species Lumbricus terrestris. Next base: position 50,357 of record CATKHU010000248.1, read on the forward strand.
TGCATTCATGTAGTGCACAGCTCACAGAACCAACATTACCAGCAATGTCAAATTGGTGTGCAAGTTATCATCATAAAATAAAGCATAAATTTAGGAAGAGGAGAAAAGGGAGCAGTCAAGCAAATTATTATGTTCAGAAAGTTTTAATTACAAACTGTTACACATGTTCATCCACAACAACTCTTTAAGTCAAGAATCTAACCCCTCCCCGAAACAACTCGTGCACTCTGTCATAACCGAAAACAATGCATTCCAATACACAGCAAAAGTCACAATTATCAAGCACAAGAGGTTGCAAACACTGCCTGACTTGAAAAGCTGTCTGCGTGAACCAAAATAATATCCAACAATAAAATATCAAACTGATTGCTCAATTAAGGTCTGCGAGCAGTTGCGGGATTGCAACTTGTTTTAGAGTATTTGACAAGTTGGAAGCTTAGTTTTCAAAGTTATTTTCCTAAAGAAAACAATTAACAACTCTATAGTCAGGAAAAGCTGCATTGATACAAAATTCCAAATATCACACTATAATTAATCACTGCACTGGATTACATACCGGATCATTGCTTTGGTTAAGCGGTCCTTGTTGGATTCTTTTCTTCATTAGGACATTCATCACTACTCCGCAAAGGTCAAACTGCAAATAGAATATTCCAGCACCAGAAACATTTTCAGAGTTTGAGGTATTAATGAATGAACAATCAAAAAATTTAACATCAAGAAACATGAAGATTTTTCTTTGCAAATTTTTCACTGCTCACTTTTTAAAAGTCAGTCAATTGCATGTCCTGAACGTACATGGGATTTCAAGTGTTGGTCATTTCGGGTCATATCATAACAGTGACCCGGCATGACAAATTTTAATTAAATTTAAGAAGATGGTAGAACCCAATAAGAAACTCGCAGAAATAAAAAAAAATTAAATTATGGGTAAACCAATTTCCGAGATATGGGTCATTGAACCTCGACCCAAACGCCCTGGTTTACTATGACCGGACGAGATTTAAACTGCTGTATCTCAGCTACTATTGCACCTGGAAACAAAAGTGAGATACCATATAGAAGCTGAGTGAATGCTTTATTTGCCAAGGTTGCTAAAAATAGCAATTTTCAGCAGCATCAAAATTGTGTAAAACTGTAGCCTAGTAACCCTCATATATGTGAAACTCTATACTCTCATATTCTTATAAACTTTATCCCATTCAAAATACTAATCTAGATAGTCAGTGAAAAGTTGAGAAGGTGCGCTCCAAAGAGAACGAACATTAACTCCCCAAACAACTCCCCCAGACAAAACCCCCAGACTAGGACAAAAACCTCCGGGTAGAACATAAATGGCACACAGGCAGTAATCCTCCGAATGGGGGTACTAAGTTTAAAATACATATGTTTGTCGTACACAAGCTGGAAAGATGAAAAGAATTCTCGCTAAATAGAATTCGGATTGATACAAAATAATTTTCACCTTAATGGAAGCTGGATTGATGAAAATATTCTTGCTTAAACTGGAGCTGGATAGAATGATAATATTCTTGCCTAAATTAAAGCTGAATTGATGAAAATATTCTTGCTTAAACTGGAGCTGGATTGAATGATAATATTCTTGCTTAAATTAGAGCTGAATTGATTAAAATATTCTTGCTTAGATTGGAGCTTGATTAATGAAAATATTCTTGCTTAAATTGCAGCAGGATCGATGAAAAATAATTAACATTTAAATAGAACTTTAGAAGTTTGATTAATTAATGAAAGCAATTGTTGCTATGTAAATAGAAGCGGGACTGGTGACAGCGTTCTATCAATTAGGTTATTTGCACAGGTAGGGGTTTTGTCCAGTGGGGTCGATGTCCTAGGATAAAACTGGGAATTTTTTGTCTGAGGGCTTGTCCAGGGTTTTTTGGTCTGAGAGTTTTGTCTAGGAAGTTAATGTCCTAAACTGTCTCGGAAACGGGTTGACCCAAAAATCTAAAATTCTGACTTTGGGAGCTTCTCGTTAGCCTCTATAAACATGCAAAATTCAATCAAAGCTGGAGATGCTAAATTTTATTCAAAACTGTTGATTTGACTTGGACTAACATGTGTGCACGGTGAACATTTGGGTGTGGGACATTAACCCCTAGGCAAAACCACTGGACAAAACCCAGAACCCCACCCTCCTACCTATTTAGCCTAGGACAAAAAACCCGAACAAACCCCCATGCCTGCGAAATAGTCTATTTTGTAGTTAATTGATAAAATGTGTTTCATCTATCCAGCTTCTATTTAAAAAGCAACAATTGATTTCATCAATTTAATTATTTAATTAACAAATTTTGGTTTTCATCAATCCAGCTCCTATTTAAGCAAGAACATTTTCATCAATCCAGATCCAATTTAAGCGAGAACATTTTATTAGTTCAGCTTCCATATAAGTAAAAATGACTTGATATCAATCCGATTTCTATTTAGCAAGAATTATTTTCATCATTCACTTGTGTACGACCAACATATGCATTTTGAACTTAGGACCGCAATTGATGCACTACCAGAGTGGGCTTATGTCCTACTCTGGGTAGTGTCCTTTTCCTTTTCCCAAGCATTTCAATCGCCAGAAACAACGAGCACGTGGCAATATTACAAACAAGATTTGTACCGCATGCTTTAAAATGTTGTAAAATTTAGCCTGGGGTTTCGTAAAACGTGCATTAGCAAATCATCGTGAGGTAATAAAACAATGTGGCAATGCGCAAAACGGCATTTAAAAGAAACATGGCTAGAATTATAATGTTTGCGGCTATGATTATCCCAACACCGAAGGAAATGAGCGCGAAAAATGTGCAAACAGACATATAAAAACAACAAACAACCTCAGCGGATGTTAAATTGCATAGATGAATATGTCAAATGTCATTGGGTTTACCAGATTTTCGATTTTTGGCTGGAAAATGTACCAGATATAAATTTTGTACAAGTACGACCATAACTCGTCGGAATTTAGGAACGAAAGGAAGTCAAATACTCTCGACGGCTTTTAGCAGGGTCAGATAAATTTGTAGCGCATCAATAGCTGTACGTCTAACACGAAGTAACATTAATTTATTTATTTAACAATTTAACGAAGCTTACCAAGATAGAATCCAATCCGAAAAATTATAATAGAAAATGACTATGAACTGCAATTTAATCTCCCGCATGCATACGCAATATTTAACTCATTATTCTAAAGATTGCCACTTAGGCTAGTGTAGTGAATAAACAGATTAAACAATTGCTATCTGAAAGAAGATTATTTTTGATGACGCGACTTTCATCTTGAAATTCACAATGATTTTCTAAACTTCGGAAGTCTACATTGGACCCACTAACCTACGAGGTTTCCTGGACAGATGCTGCGCAGAAAGGTCTATGCGCCCTGTTTGTTGTCGTTTTCTTTTCTCACAAATATCCGAAAATTAGTCAACAGTACTGTTATTAATGTAATGTGACATTAAGCCAATATTACTTCTCCAGTGACGCTGATACTTGCCATTTCACCCTGTATGTTTGTCAACGCTCATTACTTACTTGTTTACTTACTTTAAACAATTTGCACTGTTTGTGATGGAGTCATTTATACCTCCATCTGTTCTGCCATTGTATTTTTAGCACTTGGAAAAAATTACGCGCTGACAAACAATAGCCTAATTAAAAATTTATTTGGCAGTTAAGACCAATAACCTATTAGATAGCCCAGTAATTATAGGCCTATTGATTCTCGTTGTAAATTATTCAGACCTGTAGGCCAATAGAACTTTTTGCTCATCTACTCTGCGCATAGCCTGCATAGCCTGCAATGATCTTCTTGAAGTAATTAAAATGATTACTATCGCTATATCAACCTAAAAATGCAGAAAATATTTTCTCATGTTGTGATTGTACATGCTATAATCTGTTCACATTTTATGTCCCCGCAGTGCGGTTGCAAGCGGTTCAGTAAAGTAGGCTACATACATACTTACATGCTACCTTACTTACTATAGTATTGGTAGATCTCGTAAAATTAGGCCTAATATAAGCGCGTGCATATAGGGTCTTACTAAATTCCAACAATTTAACAAATGACAATTTCCAAACTTTGTTTGAATTTAGCCTAAATTCAATAATTTATGGTAGATTTGGCCTAATCGACTAGCACTTCCGAATGCATAAAAACATTAATGAAAGCTTATTTGTCACGTGTAGGCGAAGCTTAATTGGAGGTCACATTATTCGCAGCGGACTTTACCTTGCGAGGTCTAAATACTGTCTGATGCCGTTTTATCAAGCGGCCGTGAAATTTACGGTGACGTCGGTGAGCTCGCCCAAAATAAACTGTGGGCCACCGTTTTATATTCCGACGATCGTAGACCGTCGTGGAATACTGTCCATGCACCGTTGTAATCACGGTGAAGGCTTAGAGTGTACGTGTAAA